>JAGXJF010005195.1:0-300841 GCA_019208055.1 Stipa capillata | reverse complement strand
GTTTCACCTTTTACATGCTAAGCAACTAATTTGTTAAAATTTGATAATCTCCTATTCACCCCCCCCCTCTAGTCGATAAATCTCGATCTTTCAATTGGCAACACCCCCTTATGTATTTCATATCCACGGCTTTTTCATATTGCGAGGTACAAACACGCTACAGTAGCCAAAGTGTTAGGCTCGGCTCCTATGAATGGTTTCTTCCGAAGGACTTTGTTAGGTAATGATTTAGCGGATTTGCATACCATTATTTAGATGGTGACCCATATTCAGCTTACCTCTGAAAATGATATTTTCAGATGGAGCCTTCACTCCTCTAGGGTCTTCTCTGTATAATCTATGTATACATCTTTCATGTATTCCCAGCATAATTATAGGTCCAATTTCTTTTGGAGACTAAATTTACTGCTTAAGATCAAAAAATTTGCATGGTACCTCAGTAAAGGAGTGATTTTAACAAAAGATAATCTGGCAAAACGGAATTGGCATGGGGATACTCGATGTTGCTTTTGTTCTCAGGAAGAGACTATCCAACACCTTTTCTTTGATTGTTCGATTGCTAGATTTGTTTGGCACGCGATTTATTTTGCTTTCTCCATTCCACCTCCACGGAGTATCTCTCATATTTTTCAAACATGGCTTTAGGGCGTGGATAAACGTATCAAACCACTCATTTTAGTTGGCGCTGCTGTTTTATGTTGGTCTATTTGGTTGTGTCGTAATGATGCAATTTTTGACAAGAAAAGCTATCTAATCCTATGCAGGTTATATACTCTTGTACCAACTTTTTGCGATCTTGGTCTACGTTGCAGTGTGAACACCACAAGGAGCCTTTGATGGGGGGTGCCAACCAACTGGAGTTGCTTACCAGGGACTTTATGTCCCGGTTTGGGTGGCCTGCGCATAATAGGCTATGTAGTACTTGATTTAATTTTATATGTGGCCTTGTTTTGTTCTTCGGTCTCTTCTTATGTAAGGACTTTGTAATAAATTGTTAGCCGTATGCATTGTATGATGCAGAGGCCGAGAGGGTTTACTCTTCCATTATCTAAAAAAAGACCTGCATAAGTTTGCTGAAGCTGCTCTTCCCAACAGAGCCATTGAGATAGACGATCCAACAATTTGGCTGCGTGAAGGAGCAAAAGATACAGATGCTGCCTATGTAAGCATGGTGAGGAGCAGGAGGAGTGTTTGGTTTCAGTGATTGGCCTTGGTGTATCCTGCTCAAAGCAGAAGCCACGAGAGCGGATGCTGATCAAAGATGCTGCCGTGGAGATGCATACCTCAGGATTGCTGGCCAGTTCTCTAGCCTGGAATCTGGAAGACAAAAAGAAGCCACCACTCGCAGTGTTAATTGAGGCCATATTATCATATAATGCAGTCTTATTTTGTTTTGGAGCTATTTACCACTGAAACTATTTGTACCATAAATGTGAATGTTATCAAAATGGCCATACTTCATTAACATTTGACAATAGTTTGAATGAACGTATTCTGGATGAATGATAAATATATGGTGGAATGCTAAACATCTTTTGGGGAAGAAATACACCACATTCCTGTAGGCACTGCTCTACTTTTTTGTGATTGGCATAGACAAGGGATTTTGTTTATTTGTTTATTTTGCCCTCTCACCGTGTTTCTCTATGAAATATACTGTTTTTGAAGGCCTCAATGAAGCTATGTGATGTTTGCAGAACTAGTTTTGTATGACTGTATTGTCTTCATAAGCAGAATGCTGTTGTCGCAATACAGCTATACAGAGCAGGACATGGGCTGCGTAGCAATAAATTTGATTTTTTCTTCAGAGAAATCGTGCTGATCCTTCAACAACGAGAACCCAGCCTCTGAATGTTCTTCATAAGTTCTTATGTATTGTTTCGCAACATAAGATCAGTTTCCAAGTATGAAAAGGAAGAATCTGAAGCTGGATATATGCTCTCAGAATTGGCATAGCAGGATATGTTTGGATTGTTCGACTGTTTCAATTTCAGGTACTGATTTGCACTACTACAGATAGCATTTAACGGGACGCCACCTGTACAGACGGCAACAGGGAGCCGTCTGCACAATTCTTAGTACAGACGGTTCCCAACACGAACCGTCTGCACAAATCACGAAGAAGGATGCCGAACAAGCGGGACGGCACAGTGCAGACGGCTCCAGTTAGGAACCGTCTGTACAAATAATGCAGACGGTTCCCAACTGGAGCCGTCTGCACTGTGCACAACAGTCCAGACGGCTCCAAACAAGGACCGTCTACACTATTTGTACAGACGGTCCCAGTTGGAAGCCGTCTGCACTAATCAATACAGTACAGACGGCTCCCAACCGGTACCGTCTGCACTATTTGTACAGACGGGCCCAGTTTGGAGCCGTCTGCACAAATCGATACAGTACAGACGGCTCCAAGTTGGGAGCCGTCTGCACTATTTGTACAAACGGCACCCTATCTGGAGCCGTCTGTACTAATGTAGCTCGCTCACTCCTCACTCCCACTCCCCTCACTCCCACTCCCTCCGGCTTCTCGAGCCGCCCGCAAGCGCCGCCGCCACCGGAGCACCTGCCGGCCGCCGGCGACCTCCCCGAGCCGCCGCCGCCACCCGCCGACGCTCTGCCGCCGCCAGGCCCGCCCCGAAGCTTCCCCGCCGCCGGCCGTCGCCTCCACCTCGCCGCCGGCCGCCTTCCTCGCCCCGCCGCCTCCCGGTAAGCCGCCGCCCTCCTACGTCCGCCGCCGCTGTCCCTCGCCACCGCCGGTTGCCGCCGGCGAGCTCGGCCGGCGTCCTGGCCGACTGCCGGACCTCAGGCAACTTAAGGAAAAAAAAACAAAAACCAGTGGGACCCACCTGTCAGAATATATTAATCTTTATTTATTTATTTATTATTTTTACTGAGGAAAAGATCAAAAAGAGTATATAAATAATTAAATCTTATAAAAATCATAGAAAAATCATTATTAGTCAGAAAAATGCAAATAATATATCAAAATGTTCAGAAAAATAAGATCTACGCAATTATGTCATTTTGATTCGTGTTTGCATTGTAGAAAAAATAAAATTGACTAAAAACTCAAATTAGGGTTTCCGGAACCGCCGGAGAAATTAGGATCGCGATATTTTGAGCGTCCGGACTCCGATGAAATTGATTCTATTTG
This sequence comes from Stipa capillata, assembly GCA_019208055.1. Lineage (NCBI taxonomy): Eukaryota > Viridiplantae > Streptophyta > Magnoliopsida > Poales > Poaceae > Stipa > Stipa capillata. Next base: position 297,687 of record JAGXJF010005195.1, on the reverse strand, counting down.
CATTAGTCCTTATTTTATGTCATCTATTCGATGATATGCATTTCATCTCAGGCCGATGTTCCGCATTTTGATATTTATGTTTATACCCTTAAACCCTTAAACTGCAGTACGATTTCTAGATAAGCTCCTTTTTCCCGATGAGAAGTTAGGTCGCTTTCTTTTATTAGGTCAATCTAACACTAATTTTCTTGTTGTGCAGCGTGTGTAGCTTGATGGATCGGGTGTGGATGTATGGTTCTCGTACGAACCAAGCGTACCTTGACGGTGTGACGAATTTTCTGAGAGTTGCCGAGGAGGATAGGTTAAAGAAGGGTGTTGAATATATATATTGTCCTTGTTGCGATTGTAGAAATGAGAGATCATTTCTCGGACACAACTCAGCCCTACAGATCCAAGCGCACTTGATTATTAGGGGCTTCAAACCGGACTACGCGTGTTGGACCAAACATGGTGAAGAGCAGAACATGTCACAGGAAGACGTTGGCATCGTCGAAGAACCCGAAGTCAACGAAAGGAGAGAACATGGCGACGAAGTAGGTGCAGACGATGATTGTGGCCGCCACGAGGAAGTAGGTGCAGACGATGACTGTGGTGGCGCAGAGGACGATGATAGGTTGGATCAGATGCTGCGCGATGCCGACGTGAACTTTAATACTGAGAGAGACTTACACAAGTTCATGTACTTGATTGAGGACTCAGAGAAACCTTTGTTTCCGGGTTGCAAGCCGAAATACACAAAACTGTCATTCGTGCTCGAGCTGCTCCAACTGAAAGCCAGCCATGGTTGGTCAGACAAGAGTTTCACGGCGCTCCTAGGTCTCCTCTCCGAGATGCTTCCGGATGGTAACGAGCTGCCCAAAAACACGTACCGAGCAAAGCAGGTGGTTTGTCCCCTGGGGATGGAGGTAGAAAGGATACATGCATGTCGGAACGACTGTATCCTGTACCGTAATGAATTATCGAACTTGCGTTCATGTCCAGTGTGCAAAGCATCTCGTTACAACCGTAAGAGCCAACCAGGCGACGGCGAGTCTTCCATCGAGCAGAAGAAAGGAATTCCCGCTAAGGTGGTGTGGTACCTGCCCGTAATTCCGCGTCTGAAGCGTTTGTTCGCGAACCCAAAAGAGGCCAAATTGTTGTGCTGGCACTCGGAGGACCGTAAGAAAGATGGAAAGCTAAGACACCCTGCCGATTCCGCGCAGTGGAGAAACATCGACATGATCTTCGAAAACTTCGGTGCGGAGCCGAGGAATATAAGGTTCGCGTTGAGCACGGACGGAATGAATCCTTTCGGCAACATGAGCAGCCGGCACAGCACTTGGCCAGTTGCTCTTAGTATGTACAACCTACCACCTTGGCTGTGTATGAAGCGGAAGTACATCATGATGTCACTGCTTATCCAAGGGCCGAAGCAACCTGGGAATGATATTGACGTCTACCTAAGACCTTTGGTGGAAGATCTAAAAACACTGTGGAACGAAGGGGTGCAGGTATGGGATGCGTACAAACAAGAGAACTTCACCCTACACGCCATGTTGTTCTGCACGGTCAATGATTTGCCTGCCCTACGCAACCTTTCGGGCCAGAGTAAAGAGCCAGACAAGGCTTGCCCTCAGTGCTTGGATGGTACGGCGAGTAGGTGGCTGGCCCACTCCCGTAAGACGGTGTTCATGCGCCACCGTAGGTTCCTTAAGAGGAATCACCCGTACCGCAACATGAAGGACCAATTTGACGGGACGAGGGAGAGAGCTTTATGTCCAAGGCATTACAGCGGGCAAGAGGTGTACGATATGGTTAAGGATATCGACGTTGTCCTTGGAAAGAGTGGTAAAAAAGCGAAGGCCAGCGGCATGTGGAAGAAGAAATCAATATTTTGGGAGTTATCCTACTGGCAGCACCTTGAAGTTCGCCACTGCATCGACGTTATGCACGTAGAGAAGAACGTGTGTGACAGCCTGATTGGTCTCTTACTCAATATTCCAGGGAAGACGAAGGACGGCCTCAACGCACGCCTCGACTTAGTAGACATGAAGATCAGGCCCGAGTTGGCACCTGAGCCCTCCCAACAAGGCAGAACAAGGCTTCCTCCGGCCTGCTATAACCTGAAAAAGGCCGAGAGGACCGAACTATGCCGGTGCTTGCAAGGTGTGAAAGTTCCGTCCGGTTACTCCGCCAACATCTCGAAACTTGTTTCGATGGAAGATCTAAAATTGGTCGGCATGAAGTCCCACGATTGCCATGTGTTGATGACACAAATGCTTCCTGTTGCAATCCGAAATATCCAGCCGAGCTATCTCCGAGACACAATCACTAGGCTGTGTTACTTCTTCAACACAATCTCTCAGAAGGTCATCGATCCCGAAGCACTAGATGTGTTCCAGACCGATCTGGTGAAGACATTATGTCATCTTGAGATGTACTTTCCTCCGTCGTTTTTTGATATCATGGTCCATGTTACCGTCCACCTCGTGAGAGAGATAAAGATCTGTGGACCGGTATTTCTACGCCAGATGTACCCGTTTGAGCGGTACATGGGAATTCTCAAGCAGTACGTACGAAATAGATCTCGTCCAGAGGGCAGCATCGTCGAAGGTTACACAACCGAAGAGGTGGTCGAGTTCTGTGTCGATTACATGGACCAGCTCAAACAAATAGGTGTGCCTACGTCTCGCCACGAGGGGAGACTGGATGGCAAAGGGACCATAGGAAGGAAAACACTCATCCCTGACTACGCGTCGTTATCTCAAGCCCATTTCGCAGTCTTGCAACACATGACTGAAGTTGCCCCGTATATCAACATGCATAAGGACGAGCTGCGCAGAGAGAATCCAGGCCGTACGGAGGCTTGGCTTACCAGACAGCACAACCGCAGCTTCAACAACTGGTTGCGGGTTCGAAGTGCTAATAGTACAACAGAGGAGAATATTGGCTGGTTGGCCAGATGGCCAAGTCACACGATCCTAAAATTTGAAGCCTACGACATAAATGGGTACACCTTTTATACCAGAGCACAGGATACGAAGAGCACGGTACAAAACAGCGGTGTCCGCATAGATGCCTTCCAGGACAAACGTGGGGTGTGTGCGTACTACGGGTACATTGAGGAGATCTGGGAACTCGACTATGTACGTTTCAGGATCCCCCTCTTCCGGTGCCGTTGGGTCGCACTCTCAAGTGTTAAGGTCGACAAGTACGGCATGACTACAGTGGACCTCGAACGTGCCGCATACAAAGAGGAACCATTCGTACTCGCTAAACAAGCTACTCAGGTCTTTTATGTCCAAGACCCGGCAAATCAGAAACTTCACGTAGTCCTTCAGGGGAAAAGAAGGATTGTCGGAGTTGAGAATGTCGTGGACGAGGAAGAGTACAATCAATTTGATGAGTACCCTCTTGGAGACGGCACCGCGCTCAACGAAGAACAACTACCGTTCGGGGCCACCTGCTATCTGCGCGTCGATCATCAAGAAGGGCTGGTTGTTAAAGGAGATTAGGTTGTTTTACGTGATGTAACCATAAAATTGTACATATGAAAATATGAATTTATAAAAAAAGTTCAACTCGTTTGGAGTTCATATGAAGTTTCTATGAATTTTACAAGTTTAAGGCATTTTTTGCATTCAATTTTATGAATTCCCAATGAATCAGTAATGTCTATTTTCATTAATTTACATAAAATCACCCCAAATCCGTAAATAAATTTGTGGATTAGCACGGTTAAGTCTTGTTGCTCTCAGCCGTGTTCTTTGTAGCATTTAGAAGGTGGGGATGAGTCAATTTAAGAAAAGCCCTAAGGAAAAAATCTCCAATTTTGAAGAAATCCCCAAAAATCACCCCAAATCCCTAAATAAATTTTGGACTTACATAAAATATGGTTCACATTGTTTAAAAAATGCCATTAAATGCAATATGAAATAAAAAAAAGGTAAAAAAGAAAAAATGCCCGCCTACCACTGGGGTTTTTTTGGTTTCCAAAGCCTGCACCCAAATCAAGCCCATCACATGCGACATGAACTCAAGCCCAAATCAAGCCCATGACAGACGACATGGGCACAGGCCCGTACTACCCAGCGGCCCCAGTGGCCAGGCCGATAGGGCGGGAGATCGGCCGAATACATATGGTTGAGAGAAGCTTGACGACCCCTGCAACCGATCGGTATATAAACCGGTCGAAACCAAGGTGAACTAGCGAGGTGGGACTAAAAGTCCCACCCCGCGTCCGCTCTGCGCGGTGCCGTATTAGTGCAGACGGCTCCACATTGAGACATGTCTGCACTAACTTTAGTGCAGACGGCTCCATATGGAGAACCGTCTGCACTAATCAGTGTCCCGCCTGCACTATTAGTACAGACGGTTCTCAATATGGAGCCGTCCGCACTAACGTTAGTGCAGACAGGTCTCAATATGGAGCCGTCTGCACTAATGTAGCAGGGTCCCGCCTGCAACATTAGTGCAGACGGCTCCATATTGAGAACCGTCTGCACTATTAATGCATAAGCAATACTTAAATGGTAAAGGCGGGGATGCGTGGGGGCGATTTCCAGTGGGAGAGGCGGAACGCGGGAAGGTGGAAGGCGCGTGCGGGGGTAAACGGGCCGGCCGAGGCGGCCCAACAGGCTTCGGCCTCTTTTCCTTTAAAGATTTTTCTTTTTCTTTTATACAGATTCATTCCTCCTGTCATTTTATGTATAAATATTTGTCCAAAAATTATGAATTTTTACAGGCGCCTTCTAACATTATTTGGAACCTGCTGTAGAAGTTTGAGGTGATTTGGAGTTCATTTGAATAGGGTTCTAGTTCAAAGCTAGGGTTTGACCTAATTCGATGATTTGAACTAGAGCTAGGTCCTATCCTTCTCCACAAATTCTGAAATTTTGCATGAAGTTAATGTTCCCCTATTTATGTCCATCCCTGAAGTTTGGTGAATTTTTATACTCATTTGCTTGCCCATTTGCTTAACCCTAGCTCTTCGGTACTTTTAGGGTTTAAGGGCATTTTCAATCTTTTCCATAACATTAACATGAATAACAGTTAAACCATTAAATTGTACAGATTAAAATATGAATTTAAAAAAAAAGTTCAACTCAATTGGAATTAATATGAATTTTCTATGATTTTCAGAAGTTTAAGTCATTTCTAGTAATAGATAACCCTATTTCTAGTAATAAATAACCTTGAAATTTTTTCTACCTTCAAGATATACCATTACATGTTCCATGTCAAAATTTGGCATTTTTCGGGGTTCGTTTGCTATATTTAAGTCATTTAGTGCATTTCTACGTATTTAGTGAATATAATTCAAATTTGAACTGCAAGTGCATGAAAAATTTGGCAAAATTATGATGAAAAATCCTATTTGTGGTCTTTAGTCTATGTTTAGGCCTTATCCAAGAAAAGGAAAGGAATTCCAAACATCAAGGTGCCAAGACTCGACCCCGAACATGGAGGTTATTGGTTTTTAATTCGGAAAAATGCAAACGAAGTCAGAAAAACATGAAACTTGGCATGGTGCCCTCATATGGCATCAATATGCTGTGGTAAAAATTTGAGAAGGTTTTGCAAAAGTTGTGACGTACACTACTTAGAAACCCCAAGATCTCTGAGGAAGAATCTAGGTTTTGAGAGGGAACGGGTCAGATTTGAAGGCAAAGTGATGGTTGCTTCATCGGTTAACCTTGAAATTTTTTCTACCCTCAAGATATACCATTACATGTTCCATGTCAAAATTTGGCATTTTTCGGGGTTCGTTTGCTATATTTAAGTCATTTAGTGCATTTCTAGGCATTTAGCGAATATAATTCAAATTTGAACTGCAAGTGCATGAAAAAGTTGGCAAAATTGGGTTGAAAAATCCTATTTGTAGTCTTTAGTCTATGTTTAGGCCTTATCCAAGAAAAGGAAAGGAATTCCAAACATCAAGGTGCCGAGACTCGACCCCGAACATGGAGGTTATTGGTTTTTTAATTCCAAAAAATGTAAACGAAGTCAGAAAAATATGAAACTTTCCATGGTGTCATCATATGACACCTAGAGGCTATGGTAAAAATTTGAGAAGGTTTAGCAAAGAAAAATGCCATTAAATGCAACATGAAATAAAAAAAGGTAAAAAAAGAAAAAAAGCCGGCCTACCACTGGGGTTTTGGTTTCCAAAGCCTGCACCCAAATCAAGCCCATCACAGGCGACATGGGCCGAAGCCCAAATCAAGCCCATCACAGGCGACTCGGGCACAGGCCCGTACTGACCAGCGGCCCCAGTGGCCAGGGCGGACGATCGGACGAATATGCTCAGATGAGAGAAGCTCGACAGCACCGCTCAAGGAACGGTATATAAACCGGTCGAAGGCTTCGTAAACTAGCGAGGTGGGACTAAAAGTCCCACCCCGCGTCGGCTCTGCACAGTGCATTAGTAGTCCAGACGGTTCTATAAAGGAAAGCGTCCGCACTAATTAGTGCAGACGGCTCCATATTGAGACCTGTCTGCACTAACGTTAGTGCGGACGGCTCCACATGGAGAACCGTCTGCACTAATATAGCAGGGTCCCGCCTGCAACATTAGTGCAGACGGCTCCATATTGAGACCTGTCTGCACTAACGTTAGTGCGGACGGCTCCATATGGAGAACCGTCTGCACTAATGTAGCAGGGTCCCGCCTATAACATTAGTCCAGACGGTTGTGTATCGCGGACCGTCTGCACTAGTGTTAGTGCGGACGGCTCCATATTGAGAACCGTCTGGACTATTAGTCCAGACGGTTGTGTATTGCGGACCGTCTGGACTAACTTATCTAATAAATCCCCTCTTTTCTATCCCGCGCCGCCAGTTCAATTTTCGCTAAGTCCCTAGCCCTAGTCTTCCCCCGAGCTCCTCGCCGCCACAGCCGCACATCGCCGTCGCCCGGCCTTCTGCCCCGACACCGCCGCCGTCCCGAAGCCATCAGGCCGACGCCGCCGCCCCCGAGCTCCCCGCCGCCTCCGAGCCGCTGCCCTCGAGCTCCCCGCCGCCCCCGAGCTCCCTGCCGCCCCCGAGGAGCACCGCCAAGCCACCCTCGGATTCCCCGCTGCAGGTCATCTCCAAGTCTACGCCCAACGTCGCCGCCGTCCGGGCCTTCTTCCCAAGCCGCCTCCGGCAGCTTCCCCACGCCAAGCTCCACCGCCGCTCCTTCTCCTCAGCCGAGCCCCACCTGTTGTTCTTCCGGTGGGTTGTTGTATATATGCCTCTGTTGTTCTTTGATTGGTACACTGATGATACACTAATTATGGAATCACTTGTTCATGGTAAAACTTTACTAAGGGTTTAGACCTCCCATTGAGTACTTAACTGACAAGAATGGATACTGCTCTTTGGTCCTCAGTTGAGTATTGGAAATGTTAGACATGTGAAGTAAACTTACAAAGACTTGTATACTCGAAGGCTACTAAGAACAGATATTACACTTGATTTTAGTTAGCTTGCAATGATGCTAAGCATCTAAGGTTGAAATGTATATGTGTGCATGCTCAAGAAGGTGAAGAACCGATGTTAAATTTGATTTTAGTTGTTCTCTGTTTTCTACAGGAATGCAATATCAGTGATTGAATTGAAAGAATAGATATTGACCTTGGTTCATAGTTTGCTTTCCTTTTATTCAACAACAGATGCTACACTTGTCTTTAGTCATTCTTTATTTTCTATGTGTATGCGTAGATCCGTTATTGAACTGAAAGAACAGATGCATTACTATATATTGGCTACGTGTGTTCTCGTTATCTTCACTTTGGTCTTTTGTATTATCAAAACTTACTCTCGATAATGACATTGCAAATCTGACTGTATGTTGAGGAAAGTTGTACATGTATATCTACGTCTTCACCGTCTCCGTCTTCACCTTGCCCACTTCATTATTCTTATTTAAGTACATGCACCGGAGACACCAAATCGTCTTTGTTTTCACGATCGAGAGAATGGAGAAGAGTGATAACAGAATAACTTTATCTAGATAAACGAATGAATTGAATAGAGAATGAATTCATACGAGTAGTTGTGAAGAGTATTTGTGCGAGATATAAGAGTGAGAAGAACTTGAGAGAAAGCTCAAATGAACGAGATACGAGATGTAAAAGAAAAAACGAAAAGTGGTGAGAGTAATAAACGAGAAAGAAGTAAATAGAGAGTACATTTAGATTTAAAGAGTATAAATACAATGCACGATCCAGAGAATGGAGAAGATATGGAGGGAAGATGCAAAGTCGGAGGCAAAGACATATATAACTCATGTAGCCCTCATGTATAAAAGAGTTCAGGAAGATATTTATGATGAGATTACGAACATTAGCACTATTTACGAGGTTGTTTAATTCATAAAGTATGTGTCTTTATATGAAAATGTCTACAATCTAGTCTGTGTACGGCATATCTGAATTTTTCATCTTTTGAAGATGGCGTCCGGAGGAGATGAACGTGAACAGCCGGTGGCCTCTTCTCCCCGACAAGACGAGCCGCACGTGTCTCCTCAACCGGCTCAACCGCCTCTACCGATGCCCTCCCAACCTGCAGAAGCCTCGTCTCGTGAGCAAACCGAAGAATCGGGTGGGCAGAAGCGAAAGCGAGGTGGCCGAGGCAAAAATAAAATGTCCACGGGTCACTACACGATAACTCAAGTCAGTGCTGAGGGTGTGCCCGTATTGCCTCAGCAGGCTCAGGCGCCATTCCGTAGAGCGTGCGCCTCACTGGCGAGGGAAAAGATCCCGATAACATACGCCAGCTGGCCGTCAGTGCCGGATCACGAGAAAGAGTTCCTGTGGAACACCATCCAAGGACAGTTCGACTTCCCGGAAGGTACCGAGCAGGCCGTCGAAAGACAGGCAAAAGCGAAGATGGGCAAAGCGTGGAAGACCTTCAAGAGCGAGCTGTACAACACGTACGTCAAGAACGATCTTATGCCCTACAGGCAGGACCCGAACACTTACGGGTACCTGGAGGATCAATGGGCGGAATTCGTGGAGAGGTGCACGTCGGAGGAATTCGTGCAGTGGAGTCAGGCAAACAGGGCGCGCCAGGCATGCAACGTTCACCCCACAGGCTCGGAAGCGGTGGGTATGCGCGCAAGGAGTTGGAATGGAGAACAGAGGACGAGCGGGCGTCTCAGGAGAGTCACGACATGCCGTTCTCCCAGATCCCAGAGAGGCGGGCCCGGAATTGGTATCGCGCGAGAGCCAACATCTCGGCTGATGGCACCGTCGCCTTCAACAAGCCCGAAACCGTCCAGGTGGCTGAAAACATTATGCGACTGTCAGAACAAGCCGCTCAAGGAACTTTCCAACCAGCCAGGGAGAAGGACATACTAACCTCGGCTCTGGGAAACAAAGAGCACCCGGGTCGAACGCGTGGCCTGGGGGTGACGGTTCCATGGAAGCTTGGATTCCCCGACGATGCGGAACAGTACAGGAGTCGGAGGAGAACAAAAGCAGAGCGCGAGGCAGCCGAGCGTGAACGGATGAAGAAAGAGCTGATGGACGAAATATTTGCAGGCCTAGAAGAGAGGATCGATGCAAGGGTCGAAGAACGGGTACGGCAGATAAGGCAGGAGGATGCAGCCGCCGGGGCCGAACGCAGCCCCGCAGCCTCATACCCACATGGTCGGCGCCGGAGTAGCTGCGCATCCGTGGAAAACGAGAATGCCGAAGACGTGGAAGAACAATCCCCACCGCAGCACGTTCGAGATGACGACCGCGCCGACGACTTACCTCATTTCGACCCTATTCTGCCTGAAGACGTCAATGAAAGATTCCCTCTCGACGAGATAGCGGTGGCAACCAAGTGCAAGCTCCTCGTGCCCAGCAGTTTTGGCCTCGATGATATGCTTGAGGCTGGCCAGGGGTTAGTATTTCCACCTTCAGAAAGCACGATGACGGTGCACGGAGTTCCGCTAGCGGCGGATAACGCTAAGGTGGCAGTGGACATGGTGCATGCGAATTGCAGATCCTTCAGACTTCCTGTATCGCCGGAGGACGACGTCACGACACTGGGGCAGGCCCTCCACACGTTCATCCAGTGGCCGAAGAAGTACATTTTCCTGGTTGCCCCTCCACCTCCTCCACGGCTGCTGTCTCCGGTGCATTACGGTAAAGATTTCTCACGCCGTCCTCCTCCACCGAAGGTGAAATCCGCCTCAGCACGATCTCAGCAATCTAGCAGATCTAGCCAACAGGCTGCCAACACAGCTCCTCAAGCTCAGCGTAGGGCCACCAGAAATAGCACAAAGTCGGCCAAGGGCAAAGAGGTAGACGAAGAACCGGAGATAAGAAAATACACGGAACGGCAGCCGCTAGTGACACGGGCGGCGTTAGAGCGACTTGGTTGGGCAGCTCAGATTTTGCACGATTATTACATGAAGAGGTCCAACGAGGAGACAGAGCTTCCTCAGAATATCTGCGCCGCGTACAAGCGGCAACATTTCCTTCATGCAGGTGGAACCTTTACCATCGAGTTCTCGGATTTATCAGACCTCTACCGTCATGACGCCCTCGATGCCAGCCTATTAAGATGCTGGACACTGTAAGTGTTCTCAATCACTGTTTAAGCTAAATGAATTGCCTAACTTATTGATACGCTCTTTCAATGACATTACTTTTATGTGCAGACATATGATTCAAGAGGCTAGGGTAGATAACCCTAATATCGGATTCCTCGATCCGGGAGTGGTCATATGCACAATGGTCCAATTCCAGCCGAACGAGGTCGAGGATTACATTTCGGACGCCATGCTCGTTCAGTGTACTAAGCACGCCATTCTTCTACCGTACAACTATGGCTTCCACTGGATGCTCGTCGGTCTCGAGCTAGAACGTTTACATGCCACGTACTTCGACTCTAGGGACTACCCACCAGAGAAGTACGCAGATTTGACGACGGTGCTCAACGGGGCGTTCAAGAAATATGTTGCCAAGGGCGGGCTTGTGAAAACAACAAAAACCGAACCTACCCACCGATTTCATTTCCCGGTAATAATTCCTCCCTCGCCCAAGAATAATCACCTCGCACGTTCTAATATGTATTCGGTAAAACTAAATTACCCTGCAAGTAACCATGATTTCTACAGTGCCACAAGCAGCCGCCGGGCAGCAATCTCTGTGGATACTATGTGGCGACATATATGATGCAGATCGTTGGCTCTAGTCCGGTAGATCTGGAGGTTAGTGTCATTACACTATATGTAGTTCCATTTTTCATCGTTCGGACGTCGTGCCTAACCTAGCTATTTAATTTCCTTGTGCAGACTTTGAAGTTCCCTACAGATGAGCTCGACACTGAGGGCGTCTCGATTGTTCAAAAACGGTTAATAGCTTTCATATTTAGAGAGGTGTTGAAGGAGACCGGAGAGTTCCATTGTCCTCAAATTGCTCCTCAATGACTTGAGAGTTTTGTTCACTAACAATGCATGTAAATGACTTTGTGGTTGTCGAGAATGATCTTTTAAGTTTGCTTCTGAATGTTATGTCTAAGATCAGTGATTACATTGTGTGTCTGTGTATGCTATGCCCGTGATTGATCACTTTGTTTCTAACGTTTTCACTGCCGCACGGCATCGTTACCCTGCCGCACGGCTGCTGCGACAGCGGAAACGGTAGTTTCCGCTGCCGCGGCAGCAGGCGGCAGCAACGTCGCCCTGCCGCACTGCTGCCGCGGCAGCAGAAACCTCTGTTTTCGCTGCCGTGGCAGCAGGCGGTAGCACTGTCGCCCTGCCGCACTGCTGCCCGCGGCAGCGGAATAAGACATTTCCGCTGCCGAGCAGCAGGCGGCCGCAACGTCGCCTTGCCGCACGGCTGCCGCGGCAGCCGAAATGTCCGTTTCAGCTGCCGTGGCAGCAGCCGGCACTACCGTAGCCCTGCAGCACTGCTGCCGCGGCAGCGGAATTAGCCATTTCCGCTGTCGCGGCAGCAGGCGGCAGCATGCCGCCTTGCCGCACGGCTGCCGCGGCAGCCGAAACGTCCGTTTCAGCTGTCGTGGCAGCAGGCGGCACTACCGTAGCCCTGCAGCACTGCTGCTGCGGCAGCGGAATCAGCCATTTCCGCTGCCGCGGCAGCAGGCGGCAGCATGGCGCCTTGCCGCATTGCTACCGCGGCAGCAGAAACGGGTTGTTTCTGCTGCCGCGGCAGCAACGCTCTCCTAACACAGCATTTGTGCAGACGGTTCCAGGGGTAGAACCGTCTGTACTCTGAAAACGGAACCGTCTGTACAAATGCTTTTGAAGTACTGTTCTATGCATTTGTGCAGACGGTTTTGTTGTTGGGAGCCGTCTGTACAAATGCTTCGGAGGCACTGTACCAGATAGTAGTACAGACGGCTCGTGTGTGGAGCCGTCTGTACTAAGTGTTTGTACAGACGGTTCAATAACCGTCTGGACAAAGTTCATTTGTCCAGACTGTTTCATCCAGACGGTTCGGAAAACCGTCCCGCCCGGTGTTTCCGAACCGTCTGGACAAATGAATTCTGTAGTAGTGTTGCATGCTTTTATTCTGAAGACTTATGTTGCGTATAGATGTTGCCAATACAGGAGCGTATATATACAGTATTAAGGAATGATGTTTGCAGGCCTTTGTTAGAAATATACTGAGAATACCTCTGGTTTGACATGGCAAAAGATTACCAATTGCACTGATGATACTACTGAATGTTTGGTCCTGTCTATTTTTGGCATTTTCCAAGTTATTTATCATGTATATATTTTCTGTTGGATTTACAGATCAATCAACGAGTGATTACATAGGAGATCATCATGTCTTGTTCATAACCAGAGTGGTGGTTGTCCACTTCCACACTGCTAATGCTCAGGCTCTTAGGTAAGCTGCAGTAGGCCTATAGGCTATAGCTGCTCACCCCTTCTTTTCTGTCCTTGCTTATTCTATGAGTTCATGAGAGGGTGAATAGTGCTGTGGAACAAGCAACTATTATTATGTGTTTACGCTTGCCTAAACAAAAACAAATTCAGATTCATCAGTAGCATGTCTAGGAGATCATGACATGCATGCTTCCCTTCTATGACTCCTGTAGAATTCATTTGACAAAGAAATGGTTTCACATGGCTAGTTCTATTTTTCTATTTGAGAGGACTCACATGGCTAGCTAGAGATTTGGTCGAAATGGTGAAAGCAAAGAAAATATATACAGCCCATTTCAATGCCAGAGACACAGCAGAAGAACATATTTTTTCTCAAGACATCTGCAATTAATTAATGTTTTGTTTCTGAGTACACTTGTGTAGTTGCTGGATTGATCTATTGTAGCTGACATTAGTTTCCCCTAAAATTAGGTGGAGCCCAGACGCCATTCTCATTGGTGACGTAGGACGTGCATGAGAGAGGCACCAAGCACAGCCCTCTACTGCGAAGATCAATCTTTGCTTCGTCTTTCTCTCCAGCGTTTGACGTCCCCTGACACAAACCAACAGACGTATCATCAGGCAAATATAACAAGCTACTAATTAGTAACAGAGTTTAAATTTTGTTATTCCGAAAAAAAAAGAGAGAGAGAAAGTTCATAAAGTATATATACCCGTTGTTGTGTTGTCCTGGCTTTCTTATGTTTGGATGATCTCATGTACGGCCCGCTTAAAGTCTGAGTGTATACAAGCTAGGTCAATGAATTAAGTAAATGGTGCCAGGGTGAGTTCTATATGTTAATATATGATATATCAGCATTATTTTTAACATTACTCCACCGACTAAGAATAATTAGCATTAACTACCTCGACTTGGTCTTGAAGAAATTTGATGTACCCAATGGCCTCCATGAGTACTGATGCGGTATCAGTCTGCAGACAGAAGATTTACATGTCAGAGAATAGAAGTAAACTAATGGGTCACCAAACATGTTTGAGTAGCTCAGACAAGCCACTGAACTTCTAAACTGTACATTAGAGAATATCTCAATAGTTTGTTACTAAACTCACTAATATGAAAATAAAGAATATATGTGGTTACCAAGACTGAAAAGAGTAAATGTTGGGATGAAAGAGTGGAGCTCACAAGATGAGCTTTTTAGTAACAAGGGTCTCTCCAATATATCATATACTCCCTCCGTCTGACAATATAGGTCGTCTTAGAATCTGTCGAAGTCAAACATTTTTAAGTTTGACCATCAATATATACCTTACCTACATCTTCAACACTAAATTGGTATTATTGGATTTTTCATGAGATATAATTTCATAATAATACTTAGTTTTATTTGAGAAAATATATTTTTATAGAAATTGATGGTCAAAGTGTCATCTTGAGACCATGTCTGTATCTAAAATGACCTACACTGTGACACGAAAGTAGTATATACTTGTTCTAGTGTATTGGTACAAGAGCCAAACAATTTCTCTACGGAGTAACAATCTCACTCTCTCTTCTCATACTTTCTCCTCTACATCATCCAAATATTGATATGGCATGTTTTTAATAACAGGTGAAATGGATTATTAAAGATGCTTAAAAGACCACTAAATTCGTTTTAACTATTAGCACACCTTCTAGCCAATGACACGACACGTTGACTTGTCCCACCTAGCTTGGGTTGAATATCTAGTCTAAAGAAAAGCACATATCATGAACATGTAATAATTGAACCAACTTGACACTGATCCACAGTGCCATCCACTCCAAATATAATATCTGGTTTTAAATTTGAAGCTGAAATTTTAAGGATGCATGCATGCTAGAACATTCTATATACTGTATCATCATTTTTTCCCTGTTCTTTACGATGTTTAGGTGCCCAATCCAAAGAGTGCGTATGCCACAAATTAAGGGTATTAGTGCATATTTTACATAGGATATATATACGTAGCCCTAAGTACCGTGAAGTCAAAAGGCATCCTTATATGCGTTACCGAAACACTACACCTACGAGGATGGTAAAGGACTGACTAGGATTGCTCAACCTCAACACCACATAATGAATCACCCAAGACTCGGTCACGCAATAGTGGATCAATGTCATAAAAAGCACGGCTATTCAAAGAAAATCAATAGCTTCTCTTACGATATTAGTGTTTTGGCACATTTAGAATGAGCATAACGCCTGAATTTTGGGGGTCTTCACTATACTCCTGATAATTTTTGCCAGGATAAATAATGAGGTGGGAAACTGGGCCATAGTAGGGGGCGAAACATTTGAGAAACATAATTCCAAAAGAGTAGGCTTATGCGACTTCTTTTGTTATTTTCGGTTTTCTGCGCTTCTTTCTACGTTTGTAATGAAACTCCTTAATTAATAGAATGAGGCAAAGGATTTTCCTCCGTTTCAAAAAAAGAAGACATTGTTCGTTTGGGCTGACTACCAGTCCATATGATTCATGTCATTGTCATTACAAACAAATTTAAGTACGAAAAGAACTAAACCATGACATGATGCGACATGCTGCGTTGTACTTGAATGTCTTTTGGTGAGGGTTCAAGCATAAATACATCTTAATTTGTTTTGTTGGTAATTAAACTAGTTGTTACGTACCTTGCCGAAGGGCGAGACTAGTTGCTGAAGAGCAGCAATTCTATCCCCTAACTTCTCTTTCCTTACCTAATAAAAGGACAACATAAACACAGGTACTCCTAGTTAGCTAGCCAGCAGATAATTAAACATCAGTCAGTAACACAGCTGTACAGAGTACACACACAGAGGGAGAGAGGAAGAAAGAGAAGTTTGATGTGACAAAACAAGACATTCTTTTCGGAGTACGTAGAGTAAATGCAGGTAGATATATTGGTAGCTAGTACCTTGAAAGAAGGGACGATGGTAGTAGAGGAACGGGACTCGAGCCGAGGCTTCTTCCTTGATATTTGTACTTGCAATTGCTGCTGATCATGGCATGATGCACTGCTCCCATGGCCTCCTCTCCCTTGTACATTCCCATTTCCACTCACTAAAGCAGCAGGCACACCCATCTACGTACCAACATGTACGTGTTACACATTTATCTCCCAAATAGTAATTAAGTTGTTTAATTAGCATGTCATGTATACAAAAAATAAGAAGATGCAAGTAATGTAGATGTGCATATATGCTAGACTACAATTTATAAATTTTCAAGGAATGTAAATGAATACATTGTTATACTTGTATCCCAGAACTGGATCTGGGACATACTTACATACAATGAACAGTTAATTAGTTGCAGGTTAATTAGACTCCGAGATGTATGCCACTGGATCTAGTACTTTAATTTGCGCCAAAAAGATGACGCATGTCACTCGATCCTAAAGCTGCATCACGCAGTGCAAAAGGCTGCATGTAGTCTTACAAATGCACCGGCCGGCCGGGCCTAGCTACCAGCTTGCTCTTGCTCAGCGAAATTAAGCAGCAATATATAGCTAGATCATGAGTTGCAGTAAAAAATGTCAAAAAATTGGTAGAACTGCAACTTTTTCCTAGCTAGCTAGATGCCTAGTTAATTCAGTGGTACGTATACCACTGTTCTAGCACCAATTCAGTACCATACACATGACAGTCCTACAGTTTCCTACCTCGTTGTACATTTTCCTCTGAATTAATTAAGATCCTCCATGGTGAGAGGTACTGACCTGCTTGTAGCTGTGGATGGATGGTCCTTGAAGACAATGAGCAGGAGGGCCATAGGGCACATGCTCTCTCAACAATGACATCCCACCATTGTGGACTAGTAAAGCTGAAGATGCTGCTTGGCTTAGCAGGCTCTTGCAAAGCCTCGCCGAAGCCAGCATCTCAAACGCCTCGCCGCCGGCAAGAGGCCTCGCCGCCACCGCCGGGCATGGCTTCTGCAGCCGCGAGACATTCACGCTCGGAAGCACGACGGCGCCGTCCAGCTCAGGCAGGCTGGCGCCGTCGATGATATCGTTGTAAACAATGGTCGACGATCTCGGGTTGTCATGCAGGGAGTCTGCAGGTAGCTCCTCTTTGACTGCATCTTGCTGGCTCGTGATGAGCATGGGATTCTCCGTCTCTGCAACAGCGCAGCTGCCCCATTGGAACCCTAGCTCTTGCATCATGAGCAACGAGCTGAGCTGGTGAGGAGTTGGAGCAGCAGGCAGTTGACTATGATTATGGTGGTGGCGTTGTTCTGACAGGAGTGCCTCAAGCTCATCTGAACTCAAGTGGTCGCTGCAACAGATCAAATGTGGCACAGTTATATATGTGATTTGTTAATGACTCATCAAATTAAATAAAGAATTAATTATCAGCATGAGATCGACAATGGCAAGAGGCAAAATACACACACGGCCGGAAACCTCTTGGAGGAAACCAACAAAAAATAAGATCTATGAACCATGTTGGTCGCCATACACATTTGTTTCTTCTTGTATTCTTTCTCTCTCTCTCTCTCTCTATGAAGTTGTCATTTTGTTGTGCTACAATTCCCTATGCACGGGGACAACAAGGAGGTAGCAAACAAGCACGCAGAAGAAAATTCCAAATCCTAGGAAACATCCAGGTATACAAACTCAAAGTCATGGCTGTCAACACTTCCTTTTTTTTCTCCATTGAATATTAGGAAGACTCAACTTTTGTTTCAAGATGGAATCAAGATGAAAATGAAAACTAAACAAATACATAAGCAAGCAAAACTAGTTGTGGTGCAAATTAAGGTGCTTACAGCATTAGGGGTTGGCTCCATTGGTGGTTGCCTCCAATGGTGTGATGAAGAGCTGGAACAAGTGGCAGGGAAGAAGACCATGGGAGATCATCCTGCAAGAGGTGATGATCTGCATTGAGGTCTGAGGAGGAAGAAGAGGAGGCCATCATGATGCTACACTAGCTACTAAAGGCTAGGGATCTTGATGCTACTTTCAAGAGGGGAAGAAAGAAAAAAGAAAACTTAGAAAAGGTCACGGTAGCTCTATGAGCTTTGTCAAGAACACACACACACACCCTCCAATGGAAAACTATAATACTGTTGAGTTTGAGAAATGAAGATGCCCATGAGCCTCATAAGGCTTTCACCCTTTTTATCTTGGGTAACTTTGTTCTCTTTCCTCCTTTCAAGGCATCAACAAAGAAACGTCTCTCTCTCTCTCTTTCTCTCTCTCTCTCTCTCTCTCTCCTCTCTCTCTCTCTCTCTCTCTCTCTCCTCTGCCAACTGCCAACTACAGGCGAATCATTATAACATTTCTGCTACGATCATAGGATCTCTGCCTTTAGATCCCAAAAAGCATAAGCTCCAACATAAAGAGACAGTCTTTCTCTCCTTGGAGTGTATTATTAGCCATAAGGCATGCAGATGCAGGTATAAGCAGTCAATCACTAGTACCAAATTGTTCTCCAGAAAAGAAAAGGAGGTCAAGCAAACTGCCAAAGTAATGCTAATTATTTATCTTGAATATCTATAACTTGTATGTGTCCATATGACAAGTTGATGTAGATGTCAAATCATGCATGCTGCAACTGAATGGAAGTAGAAAAGGTCCTAAATTGAAAAGGAACCATATATGTGAGTTGGTTACAGCACTGGAGAAAGGGAGTTTCACGGTAAAAAAGCAGAATTCAACTTATTAAGCGAGCTAGCACAACATAAATTAAAAAAGTCCCATGTTCGAAAAAATACAAACTAAATCATATTAATTATTCAGAGTGCAGCTAGCTAGCTTTCCAATTAGAAATCAGATAACTAATTTGTGTAAATTGATTAAACCATTATACAAGTGTGAAAAAATTCCATGACTACTAAATCTCATTAGTAGCAAAGTTAAGTACGTAGTGGCTTCTTGGTTTCACTCTTAACTCTCTTGTTCACACGTCAGGGGAGTCGTCTAGTTTGAGGGCATCTGTAATTTACGGGTTGATCGTGCCCACGGTCAAGCTTTGACAGCTACAGCAAAACTGTCGGAACAACCAAAAACAACAAATCAGGTTTCAACTACGACATAATCAACTTCCAATCCACTAAAAAAAAGCTTTCAACTCTAGAAATACCAGCTTTTAATCATAAAATAATCAACTTTCAAGCTGTCAAAACTTGACCGTGCCCACGGTCAACCGCCCATTATGATTTTCGCTAGTTTGGACAGCTCTTGGGCTATTGATTTCTCCTTCTATTTGATGACATATTTCCTTTCTTCCAGAATCCATCCTATAACTCCTAGAAATTACGTCATAACGCCATGCACATTCGAATCACCGTCATAACTGATGCCATATTACTCATACACACCCCTTCCTCCATTATTCCTGATTGGCCGGCTTGGCAACTCCCAACTAGTGCCACCGCCTCCTCCATTCACCCCTAGCTCCATCCTCCATTCATCCCGAGTAGTGCAGTGGTGGCTCTCCTCCCGAGTGGCATGGCGGCGGTTTCCTCCCGAGCAGCGCGGAGGGCAGTGACTCGTCCACACCGGCCGCCGCCAGGCCCGAGCCCTAACCTCGTGCTGTAGTCGTCATGAGTGGTGGCGTCGTACACGTCGATGCTCGTTCCTCGACGACGTCCCATCCCTCCACTATGTCTTCAACATGGGCGCCAATGTCAACCACATCGACCTCGCCAAATGCGTCCGCCACGACGTTGCCGTCATCGATTCCTTCTCGCTTCATCTTCTCCGCGTGCTCGAAGAGGAAAAACTCGCCCCGCCGGCTGTTGGCTCGTGCATGTCCCGTCGGAGATCTCGTCGATTGTGGTGATGGGAGGGTGTTGCGTACGATCAAAATTTTTGTTGCCATCAGAGATGAATGTCGTTGCATATGCAATGTGGTTTTGTTGTATATGTTTCTGTTACAGTAGTTATTTTTGTTTCTGTTGCAATAAGAGTTTGAAACCATCCTTATATTGGGTAGTTTTGTTGCAAACACTATGATTCTTGTCCTAACGCTTGAACGATTGTTTGTGTTGCATAAGTATGTCGGTTTTGTTACCATGGCACAAAAAATTGTTGTAATACTACAAATTATTTGTTGTGATGTTTTATGCAAGATGTATTTATCCTGTTACACAGGTGCATCTTCTATGTTTTGATCAACAATGAAACAATTGGTTTCACAGAACATACATTTTGTTTCCATCATTTTTTACATATGTTGTGATGTACTTTAAGATGAACGATCAAAATGTTTGTGTTTGGCTTCTATTTAAGTGGCATAAATGATCTTTTTTTGTTTCATCGTTTCACAAATTTGCTTCATTACAACATGTGCACGTGTTATAACATGGAAACAAATTTGCTGTTCAACAAGAAAATTTTAGGATTTCAAAAGCGGAAACAAATATGTTGTTGAGGGTAGGACGATAATTTAGGAGAAAAAAACAGGATTATTAGTTGAACTAGAAAAGCAGTTAAGGAGTAAAATTACAAATCTAAAGTGGCTACGTTGATCCAACGTTTCACGTAATCGGAATGCAGTGAAAATGCGGTAGACCGATTCTCTCGGTAGTCCGATCCCTAGTCAACACCCATGGTATATATCTTCCTTTGTTCTTCTATGAATTACATGAACTTTTGAGAGCCCAGTTTGATTCTTAAATTGAAATTCTACACTTTTTTAGTGTCAAAACATAGCCACATCTTCCAAAGTTAATATTACCTTATTTAATGTAGGTTTCATTTTGCAATATTCGGTCCTTTTCCATTGGAAAAATTAACATTACTTTCAGACAAATTTTTACTCATAGTTTTTTTTAGGTTCTTGCAATATTAGGTTCACTGGCTGTCGTGGGAGAAACTAACAATGCCCAAATCGCATGGTGAATTGGGGTTCCGAGACCTTCGCCTCTTTAATCAGGCTCTTCTCGCACGCCAAGCATGGCGCTTAATCCAGTTTTCCGAACAGTTAGTGATGGGTTCTCCGTATCGGCTGAAATGGGTTAATGATCTGTTAGTGCCTAGTGGGAGAGATTGGGATGAAGGACTGTTAGAAGAGTGTTTTTTTCCTTTCGATGCCGACGAGGTATTAAAACTGAAGATTCCTAACTATGGTGAGGAGGATTTCCTCGCCTGGTAGTATGAGAGGAGTGGTATTTTCTCGGTGAGGAGTGCTTATAAGCTGGCTCTACATGAATGGGAGTTGGAACATGTCAGTGGTGCTTCAAGCCACCATCCGGGTGGCCATCGCCCCATTTGGTCTCTGATTTGGAAGTCGATTGTGCCGTAGAAGGTGAAAGTCTTCGCTTGGCAACTTGCTTGCAATGGCCTAGCAACGAGTCTTAATTGCGTACGGCGGCAGATCAGCTCTTCAGGTCGATGTAGGATCTGCGGCAAAGAAGATGAAGATGCCTTTCATGCTGTTGTGCAATGTACAAAAGCTCGAGCACTACGATTTGAGATGCGCATTTGGTGGGACTTACCAGCTGACGATTTCTTTGGGTACTCTAGATCTGAATGGTTTCTCAATTTGCTAAATCGGGGTGATGATCGCCAGCGGGTATTCATCCTTATGTTGTTCTGGTGCGTTTGGTTCCTCAGAAATGATGGAGTGCATGTCCAGGGCACTGCAATAGTGGGAGCATCAGCAAACTTCCTTTTGTCGTACGTAAACTCGTTGCTCCAATTGAAAGGCGGG
The DNA here is from genome assembly GCA_019208055.1 of Stipa capillata. Classification (NCBI taxonomy): domain Eukaryota; kingdom Viridiplantae; phylum Streptophyta; class Magnoliopsida; order Poales; family Poaceae; genus Stipa; species Stipa capillata. The sequence goes on along the minus strand of JAGXJF010005195.1, from coordinate 276,207 downwards.
GAGGATGAACCCAAAGGAAAAGCTGCGGCGGTTCTGGTGTTTATGCGACCAGTTCAGCAGAAGGTCACGTGCCACTGGGAGCCGCCGCTGAAAGGGTGGCTCAAATTGAATACAGATGCTAGCTTCTAGGAGGCGTCAGGTTCAGCTTCAGCAGGCATCATTGTGCGTAATTGCCCGGGGATCCTTGCTGCTGCTCTAAGTTTGCCGGTTTGCTCTTCTGCCGAGGAAGCTGAATTCTTAGCTGGCCTGAAGGGTGTTCGACTAATTCAGGATTACACGAGTCTGCCAATAATTTTTTAGTCAGATTGTGGGAGCTTGATCAAGGGTCTAATGGAGTCGGGAAGGGATTATTCCGCGATGGGCCTGATGCTACATGAGTTCAGGGCAGCTCTTCATGTCCTGCCAGATTTTTCCGTTAAGCATGTGAAGAGAAATTGTAATCTAGCTGCTGATGAGCTTGCTCGTAGGGCCCTTCGGGAACCAAACCTTTCACTCTAGGTTTTGGAAGATCCCCCGGGCCTCTCTGAGCTCCTCGCAAAAGATTGTAACCCGTTCTGCTATGAGTAATTGAATTGCTCTCTTGCCCAAAGAAAAACAGGTTTTTTTTCGTAAAGAACCAGCTGAGTAGATCCCTTTTCCTGAGGAAGACACTTTTCTGGCCTCGGTAATTGTGATGCACGAGTCCATGGCAGCAAAGGGTTCAAAAAAGTTGGTGTCTGCTGGGTCTTGTCCAGTAGTTCTCCTCCTCCAAGAACAAAATTGGAGAGTGCCCAATTTGATGCAGAACTGTGCCCTGTCTTAGAACCCCAGAAAAAGAATGGAAAATAAAATAAGAGAAAGGAGCATATGGTCTGCTCCATCAGATGAGAGCTAACCCCACATCCATTCATGTCATGTCAGTGGAGAAAGGGTGATATACTGTGAGGCGCAAAGTATGGGCAAATGCTATTGCCTTTTGCCTTTCAATTGTGTATCTTTTCACTATGCTAGGAGGGACCCCTTCTTTCCTGCGTGCATCCATTGCTAACGTACCCCACATGCTAAATTAGGGTTCTTTCCCACGAGGGCTTAGCTGACGGTTAAGTAAACAAATTCACAAGTACTTGATAAAGAACTCTTCTTTTGATAATATGCTACTACATATAGGTGACAGAGTTACCTAGCACTCCGTCAAGGAATTATGCAATAGCAAAACCAATCATGCATGAATGCTATCCACACCTGGAGACTACCTAGATCCTTGTGGTGACGTGCCATGCATTTGCAAACACGAACAGCCCTTGCTCGACAGAAAAAAATGACAGCAAACATATCAATCAGGCCGCTGGTGTCTATGTATGTAAACAAATGTGATATAGCTCCCTGAGATAGATGGATCCAGCATGCATTACATGTATCTGCAGTCTCCGGCCACACATCATCACGTGAGTTGATGGATCGGGTCTTGTGCTACCATCACATCAATATAAAAAGGAGAGAGCCCTACACTAGAGCTTCCTTAAAGGAAATGAAAGCCAATAGAAAGGCATCGGGAGAAAGGAAAGATACATTGTGTTAGGAAAGGCTTTACTAAGCGCGCGGATCTGAGTTCTTTTCAAAAGCTGATTAAACTGCCCAGTACTTAAACGGTTGAACCATAGTATGGCTTGAAGCAACCATTTTTTGCTGCCATGATTGCCAACTTTTAGAGGACCTTCCAGCCCATCATGGCATAATCATGTCTTAAAGATACATTGTGTTTTCTGCATGTGGTCAACCCTTATTCGTGTGGGCAATTCATCGATCAATTAGACGATCACCAGATTATAATAGAAGTGATCGATGCTTCATTTTGTTTCTAACTTACCACAGATATTCGCGTAGAATTTGATTCGATATATCTTAAGGTTCCCTAATTAAAGAAAAAGCTTAAGGTCCATTAATGTTTCAACGAAATTTGATGTTGAAAATGCAGTTGCGGTTGGTTCGCAATTAAGAATTGTGTGAAACGTTTGACCTGCCAAATATCCTGGGTTTGAGGAGGTGAAGTTAATCACGTCAAAACCTTTTAACGCCTTGAGCCATAATTAAACAAATTCATTAAAATAGTGAAATAATACAACCCACCATATAATTAACACTCCTAAGTTCTGTTTTTCTACTACTAACCTAGTTAACCAACCTAATTTTGTCAAACAATAGTTTATGCTAATAGAGTTAGTTATAAAAACATAATCGAGGTTAACTAATGTAACTAGCGGTTGAGGTTACCTGACCTAATTATCTTAATTTCGAACCAAACATAGCCTTAGACCCTGTTTGGAACATGAATATGAATATTATAGGAATTAGGGTGTCATGCCCCCGGACTTCTAAACATAGAAAATTTCGAAACTGTTGTTTGGATATCACACAGGAAAAAACACACATGAGTTCTATAGACAGAGAAAAGAAACATAAGGTATTACCACATGCATGCTTTCTACCAAAATTCCTATGGAACAGCCTATATATCCTGTAGGTGCTAAGTCAAAGAAAACCTTCATTCTATTGTTCCAAACGCCTCCATAGCAAATTTTCTTACGGGAATGCAATTCTCCAAAATTATACAACATTTAAGCCACTTCTCAGGAATGGCTAATTAAGCTCATACTTTACTGAAAAATGTATAGTTAATTCATGTCTATCTACATGCACGATCCTCTTCTTCTACGGGAGTATTTTCTAAAATACTGTAGATGGTTTGGATCAACCAAAAGCCATATGGTCACTTTCTCACAGTCACAGCAGCTTTTTCAAACAGCCAGCCAACAGCAGCTTTGTCAACAGCCACAGCCCAACCAAACAGGCCCTACATGCATGATTAAAGCTTTGACATAACGTCATGTCTATTTTACCTGCAGGATATATCAACTAATTATATATTTACCAAGGCATGTATGCGACTGACATGCATAGACATGGAAGTACACATAAACATACACAGATATGGTATTACATATGCAAACAATAATGAATGGGAGGAATCTTCTATGCATGGAACGCTGAGGATTACACAAGAAACACATGCATTGTACGATCTTTTTCACTTTAAATGGCAGAACAGTTTTTGTGTTCCCGATGGGCTGATGCCTGATAACATGCAAGATCGATATCCAAGTATCGATTATACAGTGAATTAAGAAATGGTGTGTGCCCATGCGGTGCCTATGGCTTTCACAGAAAGAGTCGAGCTTTGTTCTTGTGTTCCTCTAAAGGTGATTGAGAACAAGACAAGAAGGGAATATATGCTTTTCATGCAAATGCTGAGACCACTCCCCATATATACACGGTAGTATATCTTTTTCCTTTTGACAACCTGATTTTTCTTTCTTCAAGCCCCCTATTCTATTTCCACATACGTTTTCAGCGAGAGCTCCGATGGTGCTTCCTATCGTTCCAAATTACCATATATATGAACATGAAACATCGTCGTACCATACCCTAGCAATTGAAACACACTTAAATCGTAATAAATAGCCATGGCAGTTTGATGTAATTAATCACGTTGCATGAAGAGCAGTCCGAGTCCAGCAAGGTCTAGTTAGGAAAGAAATAGAATAGGAAAGAAAGAAGAATAGGGAAATAAGAAGAGAAGGAATTAGAGTAGAATTAGGGACTCCTAGTCCTAGTTAGTTTCTATAAAGTGTTTTTCACCTATATAAGGAGGTAGAAGGTAGCATATTATAATCAACAAAACAACGAGAAGAAATACAAGAAATGAAGAAAGGAGGCACGATATGAGCCTCTAGCTCTAAATTGTTTTCTCGCGTACTAGTTCTCTCGATCGTGATTTAGGATTAAGAAACCAACATTTGGTATCAGAGCCAACCGATCGTAAGAAATGGCCGGCAACAACGACAACGATACCGACTCTTCCGGCAAGAAGAAAGCTCCGGCGGTGACAACTCGGCAGCAAGAAGTTATCATCATCAAAGGCTATACCAATCCAATACCCGATGTTGAGCGAATCAAACTACAGCATATGGGCCGTGAAGATGAAGTTGATTCTCCGCTCTTTGGGTGTTTGGTCGGTAATAGAAGGCAATAAAGAAGATGCCGACGCGGAGAAGGATCAAGACGCCATGGTCGCCATCACTCAGGCTATCACAGACTCGGTTCTAATGTCACTAGCCAAATACGAGACGGCGAAGGAGGCTTGGGAAGCTCTTCGGGAGATGGAGGTCGGTGAAGACAACGTAAAACGGGCAAGAGCTCATGGGTTGAAGCGTCAGCTCAACAAGATGGAGATGGAGGACTCCGAGTCAATCAACGAGTACTCCAAGAAGCTCACAAACCTTGTGGGCGAGCTCCGGTCGTTTGGTGGCAAGATCAGCGAAACGGAGATCGTTGAAAAATTGTTCGGGTCGGTCACGTCGAAGTTTACCGACATCATCGGCACGATCGAACAATTTGGAGACGTCTCAAAGATGACGGTGTCCGAAACTGTCGGGAGGTTGAGAACCTTCGAAGAAAATAGCAAGACACGTCACAAGCCAAAGGAAGATGGCGAGAAGCTGATGTTCACCAAAGCCTAACTGGATGCATACGTCGCCAAGGCAAGAAGAGAAGGTGGGGGAAGCTCCAAGAGGGGTGGCTACAACGGCAGAGGCTGTGGAGGTGGTCACTCCCAAGATGGAGGTCGCAGCAACAAACGCAGCGACAATGAGAAGTTCCCCGACGAAAAATGACCACGCGACTTCGACAAGTCGAAAGTCAGAGAAAGAGCAAACTTGGCGAAGAAAGACGACGATGAGCCCACGCTTCTCCTCGCTGAAGTCTGCGAGTTTGTTGAAGGCGTCGACACGACAACTAGTCAGGCTGCCGCAACAACGACAGTACATGAGATGACAAGGGAACCTTCTTAAGAGGTGTTTCTACATGAAGATAAGGTGATACCGAAGCTTAGAGGTTCACAAAATAAGGCTTGGTATCTGGATACCGGCGCAAGTAACCACATGACTGGTTGCATGGAGAAGTTTGCCGAACTCGACACGACCATAATGGGATCCGTCAAGTTCGGAGATGGTTCGGCTGTGGAGATAAAAGGAAGGGGCTCTATCCTACTCGAATGTCTCACGGGAGAACATCGCATACTCACCAACGTCTACTTTATCCCAAGACTAAGAAGCAATATCATTAGTCTCGATCAGCTCAACGAGAACGGGTGCAAGATTGTAATCGAAGAAGGCGTGATGACAATCTTGGACAAAACCCGCAAGGCATTGGTCAAGGTGAAAAGGTCAAGAAACCGACTCTATATTTTGAATATCGAGCCGGCCTCCCAGAGTGTCTCCTAGCACGATGCAATGAAGATGTATGGAGATGGCATGCAATGTACGGGCATGTGAACTTCCATGCCCTGAAGGACTTAGCTCACAAGATGGTGAATGGCATGCCATTAATCGATCATGTGGAGCACATCTGTGACGGTTGTTTGGTTGGCAAGCAATACCGAAAACCTTTCCCGTCAGAAGCAAAGTACCGAGCGGAATCCCCTCTTGAGTTGTGGCATGGTGACTTGTGTGGACCAATCGCCCCTGCCACACATGGCGGAAATCGTTTACTTCCTGCTACTAGTCGATGAATACTCTCGGTACATGTGGCTTGCCCTGATCAAAAGCAAAGATGAAGCATTTGAGGCTTTCATGAAGATCAAGGCTGCAGCCGAGATGGAAAAGGAACTAAGACTAAAGGCATTGCGCACAGACCGCGGGGGCGAGTTCACCTCAAATGAGTTCATAGACTATTGCGAGCATTTGGGAGTTAGGCATTATCTCACGGCGCCCTACTCTCCACAACAGAATGGAGTAGTCGAGCGAAAGAACCAAACGGTGGTCGGGATGGCGAGGAGCTTGTTGAAGAGCAAAGGACTTCCGGGTGCATTCTGGGGAGAAGCTGTGTCTACCGCCGTCTACCTCCTCAACACAGCACCAACGAAAAGCGTAATCGGAAAGACTCCCTACGAAGCCTACTACAGCCGCAAGCGTAGTGTGGGTCACCTTCGCATCTTTGGGTGCGTTGCACACGTGAAGATTGTGACACCACATCTCTCCAAGCTGCTGATCGCAGCAAGAAAAATGGTTCACATCGGCTACGACGCAAAGACAAAGGGCTACCGGATGTACGATCCAACGACAAGGCGAGTTGTGGTGACTCGGGATGTTGTCTTTGATGAAGAAAAGGCTTGGTACTGGAGTGATAGTCCCACAGTGAACGAACAGCAGCAAAGTGACACCTTTACGGTGCTTCACATTCCTGCAGAAGACACCAGCCGGGATGAGACAGACGCACTAGTCAGGCAGCCCGACAACGCTGTCGAACAGGGATGGAGTCCCCAGTTCTGACAAGGTCTACACAAGCGGTCCCCCACGAGTACAAGGCAGCAACCCCAAGTCCCAATACAATCACCAGGATCACCTATTCATACAGGGCCACATGGCGTACGAAACCTCAACGAGGTCTATGACGCCACCTTTCGATTGACATAGAGTACTCGAGACAATGTCTACTCAGAACGGAAGAACCGGCAAGCTTTCGAGAAGCTTGTACTGATGCACGGTGGAAACAAGCAATGGAAGATGAACTCAGTTCCATCAAGAAGAACAAACGTGGACACTTATCACATTACCACCAACTCACAAACCCATTGGCTTGAAGTGGGTGTTCAAGTTAAAGAAGGACACCGATGGGATGATCATCAAGCACAAGGCGCGGTTGGTGGCAAAAGGATACGTGCAACGACAAGAAATCGATTTTGAGGAGGTGTTTGCTCCAGTGGCTCGTCTTGAGACCGTGAGACTATGATCGCTTTGGCTGCACAGGGAGGATGGGAAGTGCACCACATGGATGTGAAGACAGTGTTCCTCAATGGTGATTTAGTAGAAGAAGTCTACGTATCACAACCTCTTGGCTATGAGAAAAAAGCGAGGAAGGAAAGGTCTTACGACTTCACAAAGCGCTCTATGATCTACGACAAGCTCCCAGGGCTTGGTATGCAAAACTTGATCGATCCCTTGTCATGCTAGGTTTTGAACGATGCCCACTTGAACACGCAGTGTACAAAAGAAGCTACCAGGGAGTTGATTTGCTTGTCGGCGTGTATGTCGATGATCTAATCATCACCGGTGGAAGCATCAAAGAAATCGCCACGTTCAAGAACCAGATGAAGGAGTTGTTTAGCATGAGCGACTTAGGTCTGCTCAGCTACTACCTCGGCATAGAAGTAACAGAAGAACAGGCCACATCACCTTGTGTCAATCAGCCTACGCCGAAAGAATTCTGGAGAAGTGTGGGATGAAGGATTGCAACCCCACGCAGATTCCAATGGATCCGCGAGTCAAATTAAGAAAGAAAAGCACCAATCCTCCAGTAGATTTCACGCTATACCACAGCATCATTGGCAGCTTGAGGTATTTACTCCACACCTGACCAGACCTAGCCTTCTCGGTCGGGATAGTGAGTAGATATATGGAAGAACCGACTACAGAACATATGGCGGCTGTCAAGCAAATACTGCGCTATATCAAAGGTACGTTGGAGTTTGGGTGCATCTACGAGAAGGGATCCAACGAAGGGTTACACGGCTACTCGGATAGCGATATGGCAGGTGATGCGGATGATAGGAAAAGCACTTCGGGCATGGTGTTCTACCTCGGCAACAACTTGATCAGTTGGTGCTCACAGAAGCAAAGAGTGGTGGCTCTCTCGTCATGTGAAGCTGAATACATTGCAGCAAGTATTGCGGCATGCCAAGCAGTTTGGCTGGGAAGGCTCTTAGCCGACTTATGAAGAAGAAGGTCAAGAAGGTGATGCTAAAAATCGACAATCAATCCGCAATATCCTTGTGCAAGAATCTGGTTTATCACGAGAGGAGCAAACATATGATACTCATTTCCATTACATAAGAGAGTGTGTGAGGCAGGTATGATCGATTTCCAACATGTACGAATGGAAGACCAGCTCGTAGACATTCTCACTAAATCTCTAGCCAAGCCAAAGTTCGTGGAGATGCGTGAGAAGATCAGAGCACGAGCTGTGAAGAGAAGGAAGCAACGTGCTTAAGGAGGTGAATGATGTAATTAATCATGTTGCATGAAAGAGCAGTCCGAGTCCAACAAGGTCTAGTTAGGAAAAAAATAGAATAGAAAGAAAGAAGAATAGGGAAATAAGAAGAGAAGGAATTAGAGTAGAATTAGGACTCCTAGTCCTAGTTAGTTTCTATGAGGTGTTTTTCACCTATATAAGGAGGTAGAAGGTAGCATATTGTAATCAACAAATCAACAAAACAACGAGAAGAAATACAAGAAAGGAAGAAAGGAGGCACGATATGAGCCTCTAGTTCTAAATTGTTTTCTCGCGTACTAGTTCTCTCGATCGTGATTAGGCTTAAGAAACCAACATGGTTTAGACACCTTTTTTCATGGTGGGGAAGCATCGCTCTTTATGGAGGTGTATTCCCAAAATGGCTATTCAACCCCGGAAGGCCGACCGTTGGATCCTCTTTGTTGAATGACGCAGATTGTGGCGATGCTACGTCGTGGGCACTGAAGAGTCGCGACGTGGGCTGTTACTCCGTGTAGTGGAATCTGAAGAGGTGCGTCGTGGGTGCGGGAAATATCGTACGTGCGTGGGAGCGGAAGGGTCGTGCCGCCCGAACCGTCCCACCATTTTAAGATCGGAAAAGTGGCAGGGTCCATTCATGCCTTCCGTTGCACGCTTGTTTTATTCGCACACCCAAAAAACCCCTTCACCTTCCTTGCGCCCAGCCGGTTGAGAACGCCGCCCGCATTTCAAAACCCTAGATCTGCTCCGCCGGCACTAGATGCACACCCCCGAGTGGGAAGCAAATCCAAATGAAGCGGAGGAAGACACATTGGTGTGGAAGCTTTTGAGCAAGGAGAGCTTCCCCGTCGGCCCGATGGCTCCCTGGATGAAGTCGACAGCGACCGACTCCCGGCTGCAAGCTCTAGTGAAGGCGGGAGTGCTGCCGCCGAAGGAACTAGTCGAGTGGCGCGCCGCCGGGGGGGGAGGAATTTCCCACCCCGAACACGGGCGAGATGGTCGTCCACAGCTCCTTCTTCCAGCAGGGCTTCTCCGTACCCGTCCATCCCTTCTTGCGGGGGCTGCTTACTACTACAGGCTAGAGCTCCACAACCTCAACCCCAACGGTCTGCTCCACGTCGCGTGCTTCATCACGCTGTGCGAGTGCTTCCTCGGCATGAGCGCACTTCGCACTGTGGAAGCAGCTATTCGTCGTGAAGCCGCAACCGAGTAAGGGCAGCCCAGCTGTGGTGGGAGGTGTCAGGTTCCAACTAAGGCCCGGGGGCGAGCGAAGCATATCTGGACTTGCCGGTGCAGACCTCCAACAAGGGATGGCACGTGGATTGGTTCTACTGTGCCAATCCCGCGCCGTCGCTCCCGGCATTCGTGGGTCAGCCCCCGGAGGTAAAACCAAGCTGGTCCAAGCCGCCACTGGATTGGGAGCTAGACGGAAACATGGTCTTCATGTCACAGCTTGCCGAGGCGATCAGAGCTGGGGTGACCGGGGGGATCGTCGTCTCCACCTTCGTACGGTGGCGAGTGCAGCCCGCGAAGCTGAGGGCTAACCCGATGTACATGTACGCCGGCGAGCAGGACACGACCCGAGAGTCATCCAAGGAACTCCCGGAGGATGAAGTCCGACGCCGAATCGGGAAGATCATGGCCCAGGGAACGAATCTGGACCTCTCCGGGCGACCTCCCGCCCTTCAGCAAATCAAATCCCCAGAGCCAAGTAAGCAATCAACCCCCTGACTCTTCTTATCCGCGAGTCGCAATACTGCCGAATCTTATTCGGGTTATTCCTGTGTTTTCTGACTTCACAGGTTCTCTCGGCTTCAGTTCCAACGCTCCCTTCCGGAGAAGGAGATTGGAATTTGCCACAGTACGTCGACGTTCCCAGCGGCGGGCCGCCACTGCAGGGTGTAGCCGGCTCGTCCTCCTCCGGAGCTGCGGCATCGAAGGGAAAAGCTGCGGCGGCGGAAGAGCCCAGCGCCCCTCCTCCGGGTGCACCCGCCCCCGAGGAGGAGGAGGAAGAAGAAGATAACTCTCCCCTCATCCTGAAGAGGAGGAAGAAAAAAAGCCGCCGATGCAGGCTCGGGGGGACATGGCGACTCCTCCGCCTGTCCCAAGCCCGACGGCACCGGCCGCTGCTGCCGAGGAGAATTCTCAGGCGGCCGGTGATGACGTTCCCCCAGCCGGGGGGCGAAGAGAACAGCCGACGCTACCTTCGGAGGGCAGAGTGGCTCCGCGGCGCGGCCGACCCCGCCGGCCGGCGCGTCGAAGATCGGGAAGCGAAGGGCGATGCCTTGGTCCGCCAAGTAAGTTGTCTTTCCGTGCACGTCTGTCCCCTTCTTTTGCTTTGTTGTCTACAGGGAGTAACAGTGAGCGTCCTTGCAGGGCGAGCAAAGCGGTGGACCCCAAGAGCACCCGGAGGTCCAACCAAGGGGGGAGCGGGTCGGCGTCGGTGGCCCCAACCCCTGTCTCCCGCAAAGGCCACGGAGGTTCCACCGTCGATGGGCGCGGCTCCGGCACCGCTGCCGGCGGGTGCGCCCCCGGCGCCTCCGCCACTTGCCTCGGAGTCAGTCGAAGCTGGCGCCCCGGCGGGTGTGCCCCCGACTTCTCCACTTCCGCCGCCTGCATCAGCCGACTGAGGCCGGCGTCGGGGCGCCGGCCCCTGCCGCGACAGAGGCGGCGGGCCCAGACCCGAAGGAGATAGAGGTGGACTGCGTGCCGCCCCCTCTATCGGGACGCGAGCTGACCGTCCCTCCGCTCCGGGTCCAGGAGAGGGATCCGGCAAATCCGAGCTTCGTCCTCCGGGAGGTCGATGATGTCCGGGAAGCGGAAGATTGGGCTGAGCTCTTCAAGACCACCACGAGCTTGGCGAAAAGCTCTCGGGCCTGCTAGAAGGCATCCGAGAAAGCGCCAACTTGATCAACGGCAGAATCCACCTGCTGGCAGAGGTATGTACCGAATTCCTTTGCTTTGTGCTTGTCCTTCTTGAGTTGCGAGCACACGGGTAGTGCACCTGTAGACCTGTAGGCCCCCGAGCCTTTGGCCAACTAGACCAATCGGGCGGGGGCTCCTTGGTAGGTAGTAGGTTTTTCACTCTGGGGGCACGATCAGTACACCCAGAGGGTGTAGCCCCCGAGCCTTACTTGGTTCAGGGAACCGAGTAGAGGGTCTTCAATGACTTTGCTCGAGCAACTGGTTTCTTTTCTTTTTGTAAATTTCACTCTAGGGGCACGAACAGTGCACCCAGAGGGGTGTAGCCCCCGAGCCTCCGCTTGGTCTAGGGAACCAAGTGGAGGGTCCTGAAGAGTATCCCCGAGTAGCTAACCCTGTTGTGATTTTTCTTACAGAGCTTGGTCCAGCGGTCTATGGAGAAGACTGAGTTCCTCCAGGCCAGGCTGCCAGCCTTTGAGCGACTCGGCCAGAGAAAGGCTGAGTTGGACAATTTGACTAGCAGCCTTAACGCAGCGGCGGGAGCAAGTGCGCGTGTGAGAGGTGGAGGTGGAGACACTGAAGAGGGGCGTCTCACAGGAAGCCGCCGGGCCCAAGGTAACTACCCTGTGCCTTGTTGGTTGCCATTGTTCTACGAGGCTGACTCTCCCGTGTTCTCTGTAGCTGCTGAAGACGAGGCCGCCAAGCTCCGGGCTGAGCTTGAGGCGGCGAATGCCCTCCTCGGCCAACTGTCCTTGGTCGAGGAACGGGTTGCCAAGCTGGAGGAGGCACTCGGCGTGGAAAAGGCGCATATCAAGCACCTCGAGAAGGAGGCCGCCGTCCACGAAGACTGTCTGAGGCGGGCCGTAGACGCCGCCGATGCGGCGAGTAAGAGGGCTGCAGACTCCACCGCTGGTAAGCGCCTGACTCGGGGTTGCCAAGTTGGGGTTCGGCCAGGAGTTTTGTCTAATGCCTTTGTGTTGCCTCCGCAGAGTACGAAGTGCGCCCGGCAAAGATCAGCGCGGCGATAGGCGATCTGTATGCGGCCGGACGGACCGCCTGCAGCGCCCTGTGGGAGGACGATGGCGGCGGCGGACCAGGTGGAGGGCGTGGGGGAACGTCTTTGACTGGCGCCGGACAGAGTGAAGGCTTTGTCGAACAAACAATACCAGGCCGGGGTAGAGTTTGTGCTCATCGTGACGAAGTCTCACTATCCGGCGGTTGACTTGTCGGAGACCCAAGACGGGATGGCTGCCAACGTCCCGGCGGACGAAGTTCTGGCCTTGTTTGAAGCCGTCCGGCCCGCCACAGAGAACCTGGTTAGGCGGATAGATCAGTAGGGATAGGAAGATGTGAATAATGCTACTTGTACTAGACTCGGGGAACTCGAGTATAATTAATGGATGCTTTTTTGGACGTAAAGTTTTGTTTGTCTCATTTTCCTTAATAACTTGTTCGTGTGTAAGGTTGGCTTTTTGTGTGTGCCCTTGTCAACCCGTCATATCCCCCTTTGCATAGGAAGAGCCATGGGCTGCGTTCCGTGTAGCGTCAGGTTGTGGCATAGACCGGCGGTCGAGGACGAAGGGTTGACATCCAGCGTATTACACAGTACTAGAGTAGATTGTGGAAAAGGAGTCAAAGAAAATCCGAGTGCGCGGATGCGCAGTCGGAAGGCGTAGCCCCCGAGTGTCCGCTATGCGTAGCTTTGGGCGTTAAAAGTGGAGCAAAAGAGTTACTCAGAGGGGCAAATTATGTTTATTCAGAAAGTATGGAAATATAAGGTTTATGCATAGAAGCAACGTAGCTATTCTATGTTTCATACGTGGTGATGAGGTTGCCGTCCTTATCCTTCAGTCGGTAAGCCCCCGGCATAGTACTTCAGCGACGGCGTACGGACCTTCCCAAGGCGGGGAAAGCTTGTGCATGTCTTTGTTGGACTGGACTCGGCGTATAACCAAATCACCAACGTTGAATGCGCCGCAAGCCTGCTGGTACATTGCCGACCGAAGCAAGGCGACTTCTCTCGTTTCTTCAAGCTGGTCGAGAACATCTTGTCTTGCTTCCTCCGACTGAGCTCCTCATAGGTGCGAACGCGTGGGGATCCGTAGTCCAGGTCAGTCGGGAGTACGGCCTCGGCTCCATATACCATGAAGAAGGGGGTGTAACCGGTGGACAGGTTGGGAGTGGTCTGGAGACTCCAGAGTACCGAAGGTAGCTCTGCTGCCCATTTGCCCGCGAACTTCTGTAGGCGCTGGAAGATCCGAGGTTTGATGCCCTGCATGATAAGACCATTGGAAGCGCTCGACTTGCCGTTCGTGCGTGGGTGTGCCACCGTAGCGAAGTTGAGGCTGATGTGTACTCGTCGCAGAATTGGAGGAAGGCGCCGCTGGTGAACTGAGTGCCGTTGTCTGCAATGATGCTGTTGGGGATGCCAAAACGATAAACGATGTCCAAGAAGAACCTCGACGGCCCAATCGGCAGTGATGGTGGCAACTGGCTTGGCTTCAATCCACTTGGTAAATTTGTCGACAGCGATGAAAAGGTATGTATAGCCCCCGGGAGCCTTCTTGAGGGGACCAACCATGTCCAGGCCCCAGATGGCGAAGGGCCATGTAATTGGAATGGTTTGTAGAACCTGAGCCGGCAAATGTGTCTGCCGGCGAAGTATTGGCATCCCACACAGGTGCGCACGATATGCTCGGCGTCTGAGACGCAGTTGGCCAGTAGAAAACTTTGTCGAAGGCTTTCCCTACTAGCGACTTTGGCGTCGTGTGGTGACCGCAGACGCCTGAGTGGATGTCGTGCAGCAGCTACTTCCCTTGTTTTGGAGAGATGCACCGCTGGAGAATTCCAGAGGTGCTTTTCTTGTAAAGCTCGCCTTCGAGGACGACATAGGCCTTGGCACGTCGGGCAAGACGTCGCGCCTCGGTCTGATCCTGTGGGAGTACGTCCCGTAGGATGTAGTCGAGAAAAGGCATTGTCCAGTCGGGGTGATAACCCATGACTTCTTGCTCGGTTGGATGAATATCATCTATTTGTTGATTTGAGGCTCATCGATCTCGGGTGTGGACTTCGCTTTGATTGAAGGTATGTGTAATTCCTGGAGAAAAACTCCAGTCAGAACGACGTCCCGGCTGGACCCCAGTTTGGTGAGTTCATCGGCTGTTTCGTTGTCTCGGCGGGAGAACGTGCGTGATCTCGAGTCCGTCAAATTTGGCTCCAAGCTTGCGCACCTTTTAGCAGTAGACTTCCATGGTGGGGTCTCTGCATGACTACTCCTTCATGACTTGCCGACCACCAGTTCAGAATCTCCCCGAGTGAGGAGTCGGCGAATCCCGAGTGACGTGGCAATGCGTAGGCCGTGCAACAAAGCTTCGTACTCGGCGACGTTGTTGGACGCCGGGAAGTGGATTTGGAGCACATACTTAAAGCGTTCTCCTTTCGGAGAGATGAGTACGATGCCAGCCCCCGCGCCCTGAAGCATCAGCGAACCGTCGAAGTAGAGAGTCCAGTGTTCGAGGTCGATGATAGAGGGCGGGGACTGGACCTCCGTCCACTCGGCCACAAAGTCAGCAAGAGCCTGGGACAATTCCATTGCCCACTTGGCGATCCGTCCTGTGGCGTCCCGATTGTTGATGATGTCGGCGATCGGGAAAGAACTAGCCACCGAGATCGGATGCCCTTGGAAGTAGTGACCTAGCTTCCGAGACGTGACGAACACCGCATAGATAATCTTTTGAATCTGTGGGTAACACGTCCTGGACTCGGAAAGCACTTCACTGATGAAGTAAACTGGTCGCTGAACCTTCTGGACGTGGCCCGGCTCGGATCGTTCAACAACCAGGACCGTACTGACCACCTGAGTGGTTGCCGTGATGTAGAGGATCAGCGGCTCATTAGGCATTGGCGGGGCCAGCACCGGGGAGGTGGTCAGCAGTTTTTTCAAACCATCGAGGGCGTCTTGAGCCTCAGGGGTCCAGGTGAAGTTGTCCGACTTCTTCATGAGCTTGTAAAGGGGCAGGGCCCTTTCGCCGAGTCGAGAGATGAACCGGCTAAGAGCTGCCACGCACCCGGTGAGTCTCTAGACATCTTTGAGACTTTTTGGCGGCCCAATTTTGGCGATGGCATCGATCTTTTCCGAGTTAGCCTCGATTCCCCGTTCGGAAACGATTAAATCGAGTAGCTTTCCCGAAGGGACCCCGAAGACACATTTCTCCGGGTTAAGTTTCATGCTGAATCGCCTGAGGCTGGCGAAGGTTTCCGCCAGGTCGGTCAGGGAGGTCCTCTTTATTTTTTGACTTGACCACCACGTCGTCAACATAGGCTGCACGTTCCTGCCGATCTGCCACTGGAGGCAGCGCTGTATGCATCGTTGATACGTTAGCGCCAGCATTTTTCAAACTGAACGGCATGAAGACGTAGCAGAAGGCCCCAAACGGCATGATGAACGAAGTCTTGATTTGATCTTCCTCTTTCATCTTGATTTGATGGTAGCCCGAGTAGGCATCGAGGAAGCATAAAATTCGCAGCCGACACGTGGAGTCAATCACTTGGTCAATGCTGAGGCAATGTGAAAGGATCTTTGGGACATGCCTTGTTAAGGCTAGTGTAATCAACGCACATCCTCCATTTTTCATTCTTTTTGCGAACAAGGACTGGGTTTGCTAAACAGTCGGGATGATACACTCTTTTATAAAACCAGCTGATAAGAGCTTAGCTATCTCTTCTCCCATTGCTACACGCCTATCCTCAGCCAAAACGACTCAGATGTTGTTTGACTGGCTTGGCATCCGTTCGGACGTTTTAGAGAGTGCTCGGCAGCCTCCCGTGGAACTCCAGGCATGTCAGAGGATGTCCAAGCGAAGATGTCCCGGTTGTCACGGAGAAAGCTGACGAGCATGCTTTCCTATTGTCGCTGAGGGCAGCCCCGATTTGCGTCGTCTTGGAGGAGTCTTTCGGGTCGAGTTGAATCGACTTGGTGTCCCGTCCCGATTGAAAGGATGTTGCTGCTGAAGCGTTTTTAGTCGGAGGTGCTTCCTCGACCACGGCTGACTTGAGGTTGTCAAGCTCGGCTGCAGTGATTTGGGCCGCGGCAAGGTTACAGTTTCCAGGTCGCATGCGTAAGTGTGCTGGAAACTGTTTTGCACTGTTATATCCCGTGGGGAGCTGGCATTTAAACTTTAGGTAGACATAACTCAGGACAGCCATGAACTTGGCGTAGCAAGGGCGTCCCAAGATGGCGTGATACGAGCCCGAGAAGTCGACGACCTCGAAGGTGAGGGTCTCGGTCCGGAAGTTGTCAGGAGTACCAAAAGCGACGGGCAGATTGATTTGCCCGAGTGCACTCGCCATCTTGCCGGGTACAACCCCGTGGAAGAGTGCCCTGGTGGGCTGATGTCTGAGCGAGGAATCTTCATGTTGTCAAGGATTTTGACGTAAAGGATGTTCAGACCACTCCCTCCATCTATGAGGACCTTGGTGAGGCGAACGCCGCAGACAATTGGGTCCACCACCAAGGGGAACCTACCCAGGTGGGGTATGTAGTCGGGGTGGTCCGAGCGGCCAAAAGAGATTATGGACTCGGACCATCGGAGGTACTGAGGTACAGCAGGCTCGACCGCGTAACCTCTCGGTTCGTGATCTTCTGGCGGCGTTTGGATTCGTAGCCGTTGGGGCCACCGAAGATCATCAGACAAACGGTTTCCTTTGGGAACTCGTTACCTTCGTCCGGAGGGGAGTCTTTCTGTTCCGATTATGGACGAAAGGCTTGTTCAAGTTCTCAGGAGATTGCAGTCGCGCGTGACGTGGTTGGATTTCGGCCCATGAAAATGACACGGCCGACTCATCATCTCCTCAAAAGTTGCGTTGCCGCGCTGAGGACGCCGCTGCGAGGCGCACTCGGCTGCGGCAACGAAGTCTTCGCCCTTGTGCTTCCTATGTTTTTTCTAGACAACTCGGGACAGTCTTTTCCCTGGGGGATTCGGCAGTTTTGCCTTTTCCCTTATCCTCCTGTTCGCGCTACGAACGGCTTCTTCACTAGTGGCGAAGTTGTTGGCGATGTCGAAGAGTTCACGCGTAGTTTGAGGGTTCTTACACGCGATTTTGTGGATGAGGTCGGTGCTGCGAAACACCTTTGGAGAATGCGGTGATGATATCACATTCTCGGACCTCAAGCAGAGAGTTCTTCTTCTGGAGAATCGTTGGAATATACTCTCTGAGGGTTTCGCCCTCCTCTTGGATACAACTGTGGAGATCTCATGCGTTCCCGGGCCTGTTGTAAGTCGTCCGAGTCATACTCGAGGACGTGTAGGAGAGACTCGATCACCCCAACCAGTCGGGATCCCTGCTCGACGAGTGGGAAACCCATGTTCGAGTAGCAAATCAGACTTCGGCATAACCTCGTCCCTGGGGAGAGGAGCCGAAGGTGTGGACTCAAGGGGCGAGTTCCGAGTGCAAGATGTCGATGAAGCCTCCGATGATCGGCGGGAGGCCGAGTCGTAGAGGTGAAGCTTGCCGATCTGATCGACGATGAAGTCCAGCTTTCCAAATCAGAAAAGCTGGCCTGGATCAAGGGCAGTGTTTAGGGAAGCAAATCGCATGGTGCTGCTCGGAACGAAACCACCGTCGTTGACGAAGAAACCCATCTGGATCTGGCAGATGAATCTATGCGCACGCTCCTACCTGGCGCGCAAACTGTCGGTGTTCTAATCTGGCAATAATGAATACGGAGAGGTGTGAGCACAGAAGATCTAGATGGGTGCACATGGGAGACAATGTTTAGATAGGTTCAGGCCCTCGAAGAGAGGTAATACCCTACGCCCTGTGTTTAGTGGATTGTATTGACTGTATCCCATATGAGGGTATGTGTTTACGCTAGGAGATCAACTATCCAAAAGCCTTCTTCCCTCCGAACATCCCTGTCCGACCTTATATAGGCGACCAGATTAGGATTACAAGAGTCCGGATCGGTTTAGTTCGTGTCTTGTACTCCAAACTGGTGAGGCGCCCCCGTGTGTAGAAGTCGGACTCTGAGTAGTCGGCCCGGCCCGCCCCATGTCCGGAGAGCCGGATTCGTCCTCCTTGACCATATCTGGGTTCCATGCCATCGTCACTAGGTAATATCATTCTACCTCTCTATTGTTCTTCTTCTTCTTCTTCTTGGAAATTAGAGCTACTATTGCTATGAGTTCCTGCTGCTATATCCAATGCTCTATCTAGTTTCCTAATAGTTGTCGTTTTGAATATGGGTGGAGTCAAAGTTTTCAAAACATTTGACTACTAATATGTTAGATTAGATACCTGAAAATTATATGCACAGATTTGTCTCGAGAAGTACTTTTATAATTATTATTTTGTTGGATGTTATAAATATACTATCCTAAAAATTAATGGTTAAAGTTGCGTTTAGAAGATCATACCAATACCTAAGACAACGGCTTTTATGATATCAGAGGGAGAGTAACTGGGAATCGGGGTGTGTGTGTGTAGCAGTTAGGGCCTTTTGAGCACTAGGACCGTGATACAAAAGGCATCACTGAGAGGGTCCCATGGGGTGTCGGCTCCTTCGCTTTCCTTGACACCAAACCGCCCAAAGGTGTGTGAGAGATCGGTGATGCACGGTAAGCAGCAAAGCTATATATTTGACAGCCTCGATCGATCGATCACGTTTGATCCCATGCATGTTGTTCGCCTTTTCCTCTTCTCACCCTGCGTCTGCATGCAGCTGGCCAGGCCGTCTACTCTAGCTACTCGATCTATGAATTTGCACAGGTGACATGGACATGCATTGGGGCCATGCCGACCGGTCATGCAGATATATATGCAGGCCGGCCGGTGTCACCTCCATCTCCATGCAACAAAAACGTACCAATACATGTATGTATGTATACATGTAGCACGTACTCCATTGATCCATGCATGTCGATCGATATGCATGCACGCATGCAGTTTAATTACTCTCTCTATATGCATATTTATACCACGATGCAAACATAATATAGCTGCATCTGCATGCATGGTGCGTCGCGTATATATTAACAATTGTAGGTACGTATACGTACGTACGTACGTAATTAAGCGGATGGATGTATGGATATATACATGGCTGATGGCTGGAGATCGAGGGCGAATTGAAGCATGATATTCGCCGACCATGCAAGCACGCAAGGTGTGCAGGCTTTTCATTTTTAGGGTGCTCAATTATATGTGCTCGGTCGATCGACCGCTGTCACTGTGGGAGCGACCACTGCACGCTTAACTAACCCGGCCCCTGCTTTACCTACTATGAGAAATAGCAATTCCGTAATTTCTAACGTACTGTTTGTGTTAACCTGTTTTTTCAACTCCATTTATATCTACAGGGGAGTACAACAAGAACAAACATGCTACAGTATTAACATGAATCTACTACGTACTGATCTAGCCTAACGTGGCTGGACCATTTATACATGTACAACTGGTCCATGAATGTACGTACTCTAGCTTTGGCTGATCGCACATGTATATATATATACCTATATACGTGTCTATATACACAAGTATATATGCGTGTGTATATATAGATGGCATGCATGAAGCAGAGCAGCTGAATGTACGTACACGATCAACCCGGCTGGATGGATCGGAGGAGGAGATCAAGCTACAGCTATATATATGTAACCGCATGTACGCATGCATTTGTCGCGTAGGTGTTGTTGCGTTGCTGCGTGCGTGCTTTGCTTTGCATTTTTACTACTGTAGCTAGCCTCTTCTGAAACACAGCAACACAGCCTTTCTGCACCTCCCAATGCATGATGCACGATTCAGTAGGAAATTAACTCGATCAGCTGCATACATTCTGCAGGGAGGATCCATATATACTCCGACTGCTACATTTACATGATGCATTAATTCATATATCGAGGGATCGATCGATGCACGTACAGGAATATACTGTACATATATAAAAGTGGGATCGAGTACATATAATTGATCGTATGCTGGCCGGCCGGGACCGTTTGATGCATGCATGCACGCATGCGCATGCGTTCCTCCCTCTGCAGGCAGAGATGTACATTTTGCAGCAAGGAGGCTTTCTCTGCACTCTCTTTCCCCTCCCGGTCACTCGCCATCCATCCATCTGCCTACAGACAAAAACAAAAAATAATAATAATAAATTAGATCTTCGCAAAATAACAATTAATTAAACATGAACCGCAGATTATGTATATGCATGCATGCGTAGTCATTCAATCGACCCGGTTAATTCCCTGCGAAACCGCGCGCACGAGCTGTGTACGTACGTGTGATCTGTATGCACATGCATATGCTTGTTTATGTGTAGTATAGGCCTCAGACCAGCGCCAGCCTAGCTAGCTATCATATCTACAGATCCAGAAGATCAAAGAGAGAGGTTTTCTGCACCTAGCTAGCAGATGTTCTCTAACAACAATGACATCAAGACGAAGAATTCAGGGCTGTACTACAAGTACAGCAGCAACAAAATCAATGATGCTCCTCCTTGACCACCATCGTCCATGCATCCCTGTACCAGCTAGCTAGCTACCTCTTGCTGACCGGCTGGCCGGGGAAGGCAAAGGCGACAATGATCGAGCTAGCTAGACTTGGATTGAATCTATGCAACTTAACCTAGCTAGCAATCAATCTATCAGCAATTCAGGCATGTATGTATATACACAAAACTTGTTCCATTGCTTGTGTTCTTTCTGTTAGATGCTACCAAACTTTTGTCAGTCTCTGCCTCTGGCTAGCTGTCTGAAGCTATGTGCAATGATCATTACCCTATAGTTTGGCTTGCAGGAGGACACATACATGCATGCAGCCATGCAGGCCAAGACTTTGCAGCAGGGAAAGGCACATGCATGCGCGTTTGACGCTGGGGGAAAGCGCGATCGAGCCAAGTAAAGTACGACCCAACACGGTCAGAGAGATCGATCGCAGCCAGCCAGCTTGTGTTTGTCGACATTTGACGGCTTAATCGATGTCATCCAACATACCTGGCCGTTAATATCAGTCAGATTTCGTCCGTGCCCAAGTAATGAAACATCTCAGGTTCAGAACACACTGAAAATAAGCCACCAACTTGCAGTCAGAGTGAACAATATATATACTGTAACTCTCGAGTCTGAATTAATTAAGGGGTGTTGAGACGTTGGTCTTGAGTAGTCAAGATTAGCTCCTCTGAAGGTACACCAATGTAGATCAAGAAGTAATGATTGAGAGTTGGAAATCAAGCAAGCTTTAGGACACTACAAACCTTAAGTGACTCAGATTTTTTTTTGTGAACTTTAAGTGACAGAGATTCAGTAGTGCAGGTTGCATTGCATCCTAAGTGTTTCCGGCTTTGAGCTACTTCACTTGCCACTGGGCTGCCAAACAAGAGGAGCTCCCTGCTGGGCTGCCAAGCATCCCTTGGGCCCAACAATGGTTTGCAACTCCATCCATCCCCAAATCAACGGCACCTGATGGATAATGACACCATACTGATCCGGTGCATTTTTTGGCCTTTCCGGTATGACAATAATGTGGCTAAACATAAGATGTTCTGTTTTAATCTCGTTCTGTTATGTAGTCCAGTTCCCTGAGATGATCGTTTCTTGTTGCAAAACTTGTAATTAGGGCAGTTGTCCTAGTGGGGCAGTGGTGGATTTTGAGATTCAGTTATGTGTTTGGCCTGGCTTGCGTTCCTCCTCCTTTTAACCTGAACTAGAAAGCGTCACACGGCGGTACATCCCCTGACCGTACAATCTTCTCTTTTGTTGTTGGTAATTTTTAATACGTAGTTAAATAAAAATTACTGACTTTTTGTCCAAGAGAACACCAAAAGATGCAATGGTTAGTAAAATCTTTCCCAAACTTGCCGATCCTCATCACATCATGTGCTTATGTTTTCTTTTTAATGATTTGGTTGTATAAGACGATTTCTTTGATTTTGAAAACACAAACTCAAAATTCATGCGTCAAGAGTATGAACATAATTGACAATTCCATGTGACTCATAAAACCGGACCATATCACATCAATTTTTCCAATTAACTGTCTCAGATGGGCTCTGGCCCATATAGACCGACATACTCTCACACCATGCCTTCTTATAGTTTTCTATAACCCTAGCCCGACGCCCCTACTTCTCGATCCCTCTACTAGCTGCCGCTCTTCCTCTCTCACTCTCACTCTTGTCTTCTCCCTCACTAACTGCACCATCCTGTCACCGGTGGCAATGCCTTCCACCACCCTCAACCGGCGGGCGAGCGCGCGAGAGAGATCACAAGCGAGCGAGCGCGCGGCTGGGGAAGTGGCTGGCTCGGTGACCTCCTTCGCCGCTCGTAACCGGTGGGCAAGGTGCGGAGAAGAACACAGGCAAGCGAGCAGGCAGGGGAGAGGCCCGGGGCAAAGCATGGGCAAGCAATTGGCGGTGCCGGTGGGGCCATGGTGGGTGCCCAATTGACCGTAGCCATCTGGGTGGAAGGGATCAATCCACTATCCCCACCACAGCGAGAAAAGGATGCATGGTGAGAGCTCCACTTCTCTCTCTCTCTCCCTATTGCTGCCACCACGTCATCTCGAAGCTCCGCCACCGTCATCCTCATGTCAGTGCCAAAGACGGCAGGCCCGTCCTCGATGACGCCAGATCCAGCGAGCGCGAATTTGGGCGCCCACGTCTCCATTTCCATCTAAACCAACCTAATATTTTTAATTAATCATCGAATATAGAAAATTTTGACTGTATGTTTTCTAAAATGTTGTCTATTTTGAAACGGAGTCATGGAGGTTCTAGCATATAAAGTGAAGGGTCCCGTGCATTCTGCAACCTTAAGTACCAGTATCCAAAATTAGTTAAGGAAAAAACCATTCACTATAGGTTACTGAAAGTATATTAGGTCAGTACATATTATCGCATTGTCATTTGATACTATTATCCAGAAAATCCTGGTTGCCTCGATGTGTATGTAATTTAATCATGGACCACCACGAACCACAGCATCTGAAACCTTTTAGATTATTTTTTCAGATACCGTATGTATCTATTCTAATATAAAAGGACGTCAGATTGGAAGGTTATAATTAAGAAGAAAATTAAGATGTCCTTAGCTAATGCCATATAATTAAACCGATGGAATGGAATTTATTAATGAATTAATAAGGGAAATTAAAAAGCTTTCCAAAGGGACACGATATTCGTATCTGTATATAAGCAGAGCAGAGGGCCATGGCAAAGAATCAGAGCGAAAACGAGAGAGGGAGAGAGGCCGGCCATGGACATGGAGGTGGAGCTGGAGATCCCCGGCGAGTGCCAGTACCGGAGCGAGCCGGCGGTGGTGGTCCCTCGCCTCCCCACGCCGCGCCACACCCTCTACCTCTCCAACCTCGACGACCAGCGTTTCCTCCGCTTCTCCATCAAGTACCTCTACGTCTTCGCCGCCGACGCCGCCGTTCCCGCCGACGCGCTCCGTGGCGCGCTCGCCGCGGTCCTGGTGGACTACTACCCGCTCGCCGGCAGGCTCAGGCCCAGCGATGAGGAGGACGGCAAGCTCGTCGTCGACTGCAATGCCGAGGGGGCGCTCTTCGCCGAGGGCTTCCTGCCGGGGCTCGCCGCCGCCGACTTCCTGCGCGGCCGAGCCAAGCCGCACAGGTCGTGGAGGAAGCTGCTCTACAGAGTCGATGCGCACAGCTTCGTCGCCGTGCCACCGCTCGTCGTCCAGGTCTGTGCCACTCTGCTCTTATCTCCTCTCCTCTCGATCAATCAATATTTCTTCTTCAGAAATTAATAGTAACTGATTCGTTCGTACACTAATTGATCTTCACAAATTTCATTTGCATGAATCGGTTGATCTTTACTAATATATCACTACTAGTACTTGGTGTCTAGCTAAGGTTGATTTCTGTTGTAGCTGCTGATGCTTTGAGGTCGATAGGTTAGTGCTAAATTACCTTATCGTACTTGTTGAGACAGAGTGAGAGTACGTTGAAGAACAGCTTACAGCTTGAAAAGAGTTAATAAATTGAAAAATAGTGCAGCCACAAAATTAAGGAATTGGTATAAGTATAGCACCAACTTTCCCATTGTTCATGCATGATTATCCTCTTAGTTTAGTGGTGGAGATTAATTAGAGGAGTGGTTACTCCTAGTTTATGTTATCATTTGAATAGTTGTGTGATGATCAGGCTAGGCTAGAGCTTAGAAGAGCAAAGTGGTGTGGCCTGGCCATTCTTAAAGTGGCAAAAGCAAAGGATAGGGTTTGGACTTTCTCAAAAGCTCTCATCTTTCTCTGTAGTCTGTACCACCTTTTTTCACTCGCAATTTGTCCATCCAAACACCAATCCACTCACTTGGGTGAAGTTTATCATGATTATTAGTTCCACGCATGATTTCTCCTCCAGATTCCAGTATATAGCTAACTAGATCAGGATGAGATCTTCACATGAAAATTTAAAACCTCAGAGGCAATCTCACTTTCAATCCTTGTCATATATATAGACCTGAGCATCAGCATCCTTGATCCCCTTTGTTGTTTCAGAACCATATATAAATGCTCATGTTCTTGGTAGGACTATTAGTTTAAGAAAATGAAAGAAAAATCTAGCACTAGTACACTCCACTGTGGTGCTTTAACTGTGGCTTGGTTTGAGTTGGGTGACCGGCCTGTCCTTGCTCAAGTTGAATTCCCATGGACAAAATTTAACTCCACCTGCATCTCATCGATCCTCTCGCTCTCTCCAGATTTCTGAAATTATTGCGGTAGACAGTAGTAGTATGAATTAGTCCTGGATGATGTAACGGAACGTTCGTTGCAGTTGTAGCTTTCATGAAAACGAGTCGTCTTCTTTAATCGAACTAGTGCTAGTCTCGTCCTATCACTATCTCCACCGATGTTGCGGCGCTCGGCCTAACTAATCATCATCCTTTTCTTCTTCATCTTCATCACTCTTGTTGCGATGATCTTCATGTTGTATTAACATTAATCGCTAATGCCATCGCACGGAGCCTGTCCAATGCGCCGGTGATAACGAAATGACATAACCATGCCATGGCAGGTCACTCACCTCGGGTGCGGCGGTATGGTCATCTGCACGGCCATCAACCACTGCATCTGCGACGGCATCGGCACGGCCCAGTTCCTCCACGCCTGGGCGCGCGCCGCCAGGTCCGACGCCGCCGCTGCCGATCCCGTCGTCCACGACCGCCGCGCCCTGCGCCCGCGCTGCCCGCCGCGCGTCGCCTTCACGCACCCGGAGTACAGCGCCGACGCGTCCGGCCCCAGTCTCCTCGCCCACCTGCTTGGCCAGCCGCTGGCGCCAGTGTCGCTGACCTTCACGGCGGCGCACCTGGCATGCCTCAAGAAGCAGCTGCTGTGCGCGCCGCCGTCGTCGCTCAAGCACTGCACCTCCTTCGAGGCGCTGGCGGCGCACGTGTGGCGCGCCTGGGTGCGCGCCCTGCACCCGCCGGCGTCACTCCGCGTGAAGCTCCTCTTCTCGGTGAACGTCCGGCGGCGCGTGAAGCCGGAGCTGCCGGGCGGCTACTACGGGAACGGGTTCGTGCTTGGGTGCGCGGAGTCGACGGCGGGGAAGGTGGCATCGGGCGGCGCGGCGCACGGGGTGCGGCTGGTGCAGGAGGCCAAGGAGAGCGTGGACGACGAGTACGTGCGGTCCATGGTGGACCTGCTGGAGGAGCGGCGGGGCGGGACGCCGGACCTGTCGGCGAGCCTGGTGATCTCGGCGTGGACGCGGCTGGGGCTGGAGGACCTGGACTTCGGGGCCGGGATGCCTGTGCACATGGGCCCGCTCACCAGCGAGATATACTGCGTCTTCGTCCCCGTCGTCGGCGACCCCAACGCCGTCACCGTGCTCGTCTCCGTGCCGCAGGCGGCCGCCGAGAGGTTCGAGCATTATTGCTGCGACGCTAAAGCCAATCCCAATGGAGCGGAGATGGACGGCATGTCGGAGCACGACGAGAAGCAGCAGCAGCAGCAATCGTGTCATGGAGTACAGGACATCAAGATCGATTGCTAGCTAATCTCATTTTGCGTGCATCTGTAATTTTTATGCTTGCAAGTTAGAAGTCATACATATATACATATATAAAGATATATTCAGTCTAAGCATGCCAATATAATTAAGACTAGTATCCGCTTGTCATGACCTTAATTATACCATCACAATGACATCGACATCGACAACGACTAAGAACAGACACAGACGCGCGTAAATCGTTGCGGAGGAGTATCTCTCTATATAGTTCTGGAGTTAACAATAAAATTAAGGTGGAAGAATTAAACTTTGGGAGTGATTAATTAGACTGATAAAACGGCTATATCGATCCATCTTTGCATCAAATCATTTGCTTTTGCTTTTGCTTTTGCATTGTTCCACCGACCACTTCTGCATTCCAGTGGAGGCATGCAAGTCAAAGCAAGCTAACCATTCTTTACTACGTACGTACTCTCGCTCCATCGATCGACAAGCTAGTTAGGAATTAGGAAACTGTCGAATCTGCCCTGCCCTGGAGATCAACGACTCCATTTGCAGTCATCGAGTATCTTTCTTTTCTTTTCTTTATGAGCATGCATGCAGCCTTGTCCAGCTCGCTAGCTCACTTAGCTTGTACAACAACAACAGGCCGGGTCAAAGCTGGAGTAGCTTTTGCAGATACTTCAATCAAATCTGCTCCAGCCTTTTCGTACCAGCTAGCTTGCGCACCTGTCTCTCAATAATCTCTCAAACAACACCGAGTGATCCACGTACAAACAGATAAATTTATTCAATATAATCATTAAAGGTGCAAGAACCTATAGTCCTAGATACTTTCAGCAAGAAGTACATCCAAGAGTTAGCTGAAAATCTTAGTTTATCAGAAGATTGGTCTAAAATTTCTGAAGAATCATTATCTAAAAAAATTCCCAAAGAAATAACCCTTTATGATTGTATATATTGGTAATAACCCGGCAAAGGGCATTGCAGGCACAATGGCAATGAGGATTTCGTTTCAAAAAATTGGACAATGGGGATTGAATAAGTGTGGATGGTTAGGACACATCACGTCTTTAGAGATTAAAGAAGGATGCGAGTGTTTTGTATGTCGTATGCCTACTTTCTTTTGTGAAATATTTCCAGTACATGCATGCGTGCATGCTGCCAAAGCGTCTCATGTGTAGGTGCCTACGAAGGATCAGAGGCCAAAGTTTCTTGGAAGGATGAGGACTTCTCAATCACGACGGAACCCAATTCCCTCCGTAATGACAAGCACTAACTTTCAACACATGTACTTTCTCAGGGTCTCAAATCTCGAGCTTCTAGCACTAACACCATTCGAAAATAGGCAAAAGCGCGATTTGGAAAAGATCGCGCGTTGTTATCCGAATTATTCCTGAGTTTCTTTTCATGCTACAAGTTCGAATGATCGATGGCGCAGCATATACACCACCTGAAACGTGATGTTTCCATATATATGGATTGACATCTATCTATCGGGAATCTACAATAAGGGTTGGCGTGAAACGATTCACTCTTTCCACGAATAAAAATCATGGGATGGCCCTTTATTTTCTATTTATATTTATACTTTGTAATTCTATGAGATTGGCGTATACCTATAAGAACATAAACAAATAACATGCCTCGCATGCACCTCTTTTGCTTCAATGAGGACTTAAAGTTCTCACATTAATCGAAAGAGAAAAGAAGAACACCAAAATTGCGTAACAGATACTATTACTTCGTTTCTGAATCTGGCGCGTGCAAAATTCAGCTGGTTCACAGCTACAGGAGTAGTATTGAAAATAAACATGCGAGGAAGTGGGATTTTTTTTTCTAGCATCAGTGTAATTCTGTATAATTAAACATCAGGAAGACGGCTTCTAGCCAGTTGGCTATATATGTGACCATGCTCGTGCCAAGTTGAATATTCTCGGAGTATATATATACGTTGTAGGAAGCATGCATTGGTGTGAATCTAACTTTATATAGCCAGTTCCTTACAATTTGGAGGAGGAAATCTAGAGACCTCGATAAATATATGAAGCTGTAAAAAGGAGAGAAATAAGTAACACAAAGTTAATAGGAAGGCATCAATCACCATTACTTTTTTTCGTTTTAGAAAAAGGGAATGCCAAATAAGACATTTTTTATATCATACATGTTTTTGGTTGCACATCGGATCTCGCAGAACAAGTTAGCCTTGCTATTTCCATGCATCCGAGGCATCTTCTTTTGATCAATCAAGGCAACTGAATTTGATAGTTTTTGCAAGATGCTATTCCATCACATATATACATGGAGTTAGCGTGCAAAATTTTCACATGGAATCAAATTCCCTTCCTCAACTATATATACATCCACTTCGCAAGAGGCATAATTAAATCTTCCTTAAGTAAACGATTTTTTTTAGCGAGTAATTTAATCCGCGACATCTCAAGTTCCCGCTAAGGCACACACGTATGAGCGTGTATCCATCTACCTTGTAATCGTGAAAAAGATAACGAGTTAACTTATACTTGAGATGATTTAAAAGTTGAATTCATAGTGCAACATGTTGCCATATCTTTATTTTTTTTAGGGGATTGCAACTTGCTGCTGTGTTAGCATTTTTAGGGGAACTTTTGTTTGAAAACGATACGCACCACTTACGCATAGTATACTTCAAGAATACAAGGTTCCGTACAAAAGACCCCGAAAAAATAAAGTTACAAACAAGTCCCTAGGGTTCTCCAACGCCAGCGCTTCTGACGCCGTGTCGTGGATCTTGATCTCGTCGCCACTGGAGTCGCCAACAATAAAGAGGCGGCCGCAAAAACCATCTCCAAAGCTACGCCAGCGCCACTCGCCACGAAGGGTTTCAGAAGCCACTAGAGAATCTTGCCACAAACGATGGAGCAAAAATTTTAATGAAAGATCAGGGCCGGGGCACTGCCCCTAACATGACTGGTCACCGGCTCACAGCCACCACACCAGTATGTTGATGAAGAAGAACCATGATGAGACGAAGCGAAACGATGATCGAGAACACCTGCTCCTTTACCTGAAGTTAGACCACTCACTAGAAACCTAGCCAGAGATTCGATCCAACCATCTCCACACCAAGTCTAGAGACCCCGGAGGCCACAACTTTACAGCCTCTTGACGACGCTGGTCAGGCCGCCGCCGAGACAAAGATGGGGCTGGAGGACTATTATTCCACACGCTGCCGCCATCTTTACTTGGACAACGATGTTGAGGACATCAAAATGTAAACACCTATGACCTATGAACACACCAGAGCAAAGATCGGGGGACTTCTGCCCCTCTTGACGCCGACCTAGCTGTTGGGAGAGAGGGGGACCAGTAGATCCATGGTGGAACAATCAACTCTCGAGTCACTTTTTTGCATTTTTAGGGAACTTGGAGTGATTGATCATGAATGCTGGGCTGGGCTAACACTGAGCGCATGAGTGTGACGTGGCTGTAGAACGGTATATGTTAGGCCCATTTGTTGCTTATAGGGATGGAATCTGAATGGTCTATTTGGTTAAGCTAGGTGGAATCGGACCCATGCTGCGAATTCCCATAACGATAGCTTTTTCTTGTACAGCCCCATATATATATATGCATGCATGGCACACGTGATCGACTGCACTGCACACATCAATTGTATTCGTAAGTGTATATTATGCGCGCCCACCTTGTTTCATAGAAGCGAATTACATCAATCGATGGTAGCACACATCTCAAAGTGGAACCAATAGTGGATGGGGTTTGTGGAAACCTCTATAAGAGCCTAATTAAAATTTGCCTCTGGATACCAAATCCATAATGTAACAATCGATCAACTTTTAATTAAACAAAATATTTAGTTGACATGGTTTCAAAATAATACGCAGGATGTACACACTACCAGGTATTTACAACACATGCAGATGCAGGTATGTACGGTGGTGCATATACAGGGCACACGCATACAATACAAACACACAATGGAAACAACAATACAAGAGGCAATCAAGCCATGCAATATATGCATGCATAAAACTCTTTCACAATCACACAAATGCGGTGCAACTCAATATGTTTAATTGTATATATTTATGATCGATGATGCATGCATATGATGTGTCTTCAGTACTTCCACATGCCGTCCATGCCCATGTCCACTGACGAGATCTCGGCGGCGGCGGCGGCGGCGCTGTTGTTCTGCTCGTTGCTCACGCCGGTGTCCTGCGACACCATCGACGACGGCCCACTCGCCGGCGCGGCCATGAAGCCTGCTGCTTCTTCCATCTGCATCTGCTGCTGGTAAAACATGGCAGGCTGCTGCGGCTGCGCCGCCGCCATGTGGTGGTTGTCAAAGTAGTGGCCGTTCACCGGAAGCGCTGCGTTGCCCAGCGACAGGCCGGCAAGGCAGGAAGAAGAAGCAGGCGGCGGCGGCGCCACCAAGGAGGAGGGGCCCATGAGAGGAGGTAATGCGCATGCGGTGAAGCCCTGCTCTCCCATGGTGGGCATGGGAATGGGAATGGGCATAGGCATGTGCATGGACATGGACATGGGGATGCCCCTTATTTGGTCATTCATAGCCATGCAGCTGGCGTAGGACGGCATGACCTTCTTGATCCCTGAGCTCTTGTGGAAGATCCTGCAAACCACCCACTCGTCCTACAACATATATAAATAAATTAGGGCAATTAAGATCTGGAGTACGTGCATGTACATGAGTACGCTACGTACCTTGGAAGATCTATTAATGGAGTTGGTGGTAGGGTAGGGCAGCCTGCCGTCAAGTCTGTACTCGTGCATGACCCAGTTGGTCTTCTCGCCCCTGGGAGCCCGGCCCTTGTAGAAGACGAGCGTCTTCTTCATGCCGACGAGCAGCACTGTGGGTTTGGCCGGGCGGTAGATCTCCTTGTCCTTACCGGTGGCCTTCCAGTAGCCGGCCTCCGTCGCCCTGTTCGTCCTCATCCCCGTCGGGTACTTGCGGTCCTTCTGGCAGTAGAAGTACCACTCCTTCTCCCCCATCTTCGCCTTCCCTGTATCGCATCGCATTACAGATTACTACAACAGCAGACCAGCAGATCGAGACAAGTTAATTACTGAATTACCTGGGAGGTCCCATGGCTCGGACTTGTTGAGGTCGACCTCTCCAATGGCGGTGGCGCAGAAGCTCCTGTCGAGCACCTTGGGGGCGAGGTAGAAGGTGATGATCTCCTCGTCGGTGGGATGGAACCTGAACCCCGGAGGCAGGTCCAGGCCGCCGGCGCCGTTCATCCCCTGCTGCTGCTGCTGCAGGTGGTGGTGGTCTCCCATGACTCTCTCTCTCTCTCTCTCTCTCTCTCTCTCTCTCTTTCTCTTTCCAGTTAGCTTGTTAACAGCACCAACAGGCCAAGCAAGCAAAATCTAAGAGCAGTAGAGCACCAACAAGCCAAGTGCAAAGGGACGCAACCATACACATATAAGAAAAGAAAACCTTAATTTGGCCAGTATAGACAGAATTAATTAAGGAGATAGAACAAGATGGATGGATGTGGGATTTATGATGGAGGAATTTAGCTTGTGAGAGGAGGGGTGCTTAAATAGGAGGGTGGAGTGTGCAGGCAAGGCACTTGCCAGAGAAGCCTCTATCATATCTCTCCTTTTTCTGGCCCTCGTTTTGTTTCTACTGGCGATGGATGGATGCTTCTTCCTTTCCAACTGTGCCATGCTTGTCCTTGCTTGCCTCTCTGTGGTGGTGGCGACAGGTAGCTAGGTCTCTCGAACCTCTCAAGCCATTGTGTGCCTGCCTCTACTTGGTTTTGTCATTCCTGTGGACGTATGCGTTCTTCATGCTTCCCCTGCTTGTCTCCTCTGCATGGAAATTGGAAAGTGTTCAGCCATGCATGCCTGCGTGCCTGTGCAGCTTCAGTTGTTGCCTTTCTGTTTCTGATGCGAAGAAGCAAACAGATGCTGGCTCACATTGGTCTCACCAGCAGGGTGCGCCTCTAGCTCTAGGATCGTCGTCATCTTGTGATCATTGTATTTTGGAGTTTTCGTATGATGCATACACGTACTCAGTTCACTGTAAAGATCAGCATGTTCATTGTTTTTCGACGGTTCGGGTTTGCAACGGAAAACTGTGTGCTGACAAAAACGAGAAACATGCATGGAGCTAGGCATGGAGCACGGTGGAGGAACACAATGCATGCCAGGTGGAGTACTCGATCGAGTCTCACGATGTGTGCATGCACTTGATCTTTATCTCTCATCCCTGAAACCATGACGCGGTTACCAAGCTAGCTAAGGCTATGTACAATGCAGGGTGCTTATAGCCCAGTGTTTAAAGAGAGAGAGTAGCATTGCGGTCTAAAAAAATATGTGGCTTACAATGCAGAGTGCTTCATATGGGTGCTTAACTTGCTTTAATATTCGTGTAGCACCTACTCTAGCACCTGTTGTCTCCAATGCAGCACTGCATTTTGTGGAATATTAATTGTGCTTCTTGGAGTACTATTTGTTAGACACCGGTTGAAGCACCTGTCACCTGTGTCACCCTAAGCACCAGCCTAGCACCAGGTGCTTAACTTTGCTTCCGTCACCCTTCCTAAGCACCTGTCTAAGCACCTCTCACAAAAAAAACTAGGTTTTTTTTTCTGAGGCACATGTCTAAGCACCTGCATTGTACAGTGTCTAAGGAGACAGGCGCCTGCCGGCTACTGCTTGATTTCTGCGTGCATGCAGGTCGATCACGTTGTGCAATGTGCATGCATGCTTCACACGCCATATCTCTCCACGTCCGTTATATGTTTGTTCCACTTTCAAGGCGCAGTGTGCCACGGCGTACTTGCTTCTTCTTCTTCTTTTTTAATTATGGAAACGTTAAGATGGCACGATATGTGCACTCGTCTATGCATGCATGGATGCCGCAAGGCCTCCAGGTGTGCCTGACAATATATGTGTTTATCAATTTCTCGGCAATATTCCAACGACCATCTCGTGCCCCCAGACCATCTACACTAGATCGATAGAGCCATCTGTCATAGCGC
Source organism: Stipa capillata (assembly GCA_019208055.1). NCBI lineage: Eukaryota > Viridiplantae > Streptophyta > Magnoliopsida > Poales > Poaceae > Stipa > Stipa capillata. The sequence continues at coordinate 243,226 of JAGXJF010005195.1, read as the reverse complement.
GCGTCCCGGCGCCTGGATTGTTAAAAAAAAGGTACAAAATTACTAACGAGTACTAGAGTGTTTCTTGATACTCAATTTTCACCCTGACATTTTAGGATCCAAAACTTGGAGTTGAAATATATCACTAGAAAAATAAATCTCCATCCATTCAGTTTATGCGTAAGTTTCATGTGTAAGTTGAAGATATCATTAAAAAATGAATTTTCTTATGGTACCTTGGTTGCATTGCATGGCACGCTTTAGACAGAGAAAGAGGTGCTAACATTGTAGAAGACACATCTAACACCTAAATGCTGTGCTATCAGGCACGTGGTACATTGCGGATGGCCTGAGAGGTTAGGAATTCTCAACTTAATTTAAAAAAAAAGAGACCCATACCGCCTACCTCGCTGGCTTCGAATCGTAGAGGTGTATATAGATGAATCAAAATGTACTAAGACCCTTTACTATATATATTTCAGCAAATACAAACCTCGTCAAGAGGGTAAGAATTAATGTAATTTTATAAGGAATAATGAATTTATCCGGTTTTTAAGGAAAACTCAAAAACTTGACAAAGCATGTGATTAGAGAACAATCGTGTAAAAATCCTGACAGTGGACAAGCCACCTAGCTAAATTAGGACTGAAGCACTGCCCGATGAAACAGACATACCTAGAAATCCAACCCAGTACGACACGCACAGACAAGAAATACACCCCTCGCTGATGCTGACAGTTGTGTCATTGTTATCACCCACCGCACCATGACCCGACGACTCTGATTTTGTCGCCGTAGTGCCGCCGATGAGCACATCTCCATGCGTCGCAATAAAACTGAGATCGCCACCGCCATGTTTGCCAATATCATCGGCGCCAGAGAGATAAACTAGGTGCGAAGGGAAGCGGACCTAGGCTTTTTAATCATAGACATTACGGTTGTATAGCAAATATGACTATAGATTTTCTTCTTTTGCGACAACTCTATAGATATATGAACTGAATACGCCGGGTCGGACTTTCAGTTAATAACGAAGTTCTTACATATACCAAATGACCTCTTCTTTTAAAGGGAGATCGAGTTGGGAACAATTTTTTAATCATCTACAAGCCTCGCAATCCCGACAGTTTGGCTAGTGTGGTCGGTCCCGATCAAAAAGCTTTATATATAGTATATATACTACGACGATGCACTTTCGTATTAATTTCCTGAGAAAAATCGTGCACTAGTTCACTTTATTATTCCACAGTATTAGCGAATTAAATGATGATGATGATGATGATAAGATTAAGGTCAATGGGTAACACATGCAAGGTGGGGTATATGACGTCGCCGCTTTTCTTTTCATTCAATTCACGGTCGCTAGCTGCATGATCAAACAATCGACCTCACGCATGCATGCTTACGCTTCCGTACTTAATTTCACGTTTTCTTTTTGGTTTGTTCTTCTCATTGATACTCCACTCTATGATCAATATGTACGTTGCCTTTAATTTCTGGCCTAGATATAGTGCTGTTGCTAACTGTGCGTGCATGCTTACCACTCCAGTCCAACCTTAGTGTAGAGTAAACCCCCAAAAGATTGTGATCCTTGTTATATCTCTTTTTAGAAAAACAGGGAAGACCTCCCCGGCTTCAGTTTATATAAAAACGAAACCATGTCCAGCATGTCTTAGAGCATTTCAGTCCAAAACCAGCAGTTTGAAAACAAAGAAACCTAGCAGACTACTCATCGCGTACTCCATCAGTGAAAACTTCAGTCATGGCTGTCTTCAGTCTTCACCCGATTTCCAGGACAAAGCATCAGTCCCTTGAAATCTGGTACCTGCGACTCCATCCTTGCGTCGATGTTCCCCAGCTTGAGAAGTATCCGTCTCTTTGCCTACTACCCGATTGGCATTGAGCGGCGCTAATCTCAAAGACCCCTGCAGGATCTTGAGCAAGTATACACCAAAGCCGACCATCATGTCCAAGACAGCATCCTTAAGCAATATCTTCCAGGTTCGAACGGTGTTAGAATTGATCTCCACACCTGTTTGACATTGACCCATTTACAACCATTAAAGATAATGTCATTTCTGCATTTCCATAGTCCCCACAGGATAGCTGCACAAATGGTACTAAAGGCAGTTAAACGTTTATTGTTGATCGGATGTTTAACCATGGATTCAGAATCTACCACACGAATGCAAAAAACTCGAAAACTTCCAGCCAAACTGTCCTAGCCATGCCACATTCATAAAACAGATGATATACAGATTCTAACTCCTTAGAGTGAACACATTTTTCATGTTTCTCTTCCTCATATTATCTACTGTCATGATTTTATTTTGGGCCACTAACCACAAAAATATATGAATCTTAGGGGTACCTTCAGTTTCCAAACCACAGGAATATGCACATGAATGACACCACGAAAATTAACAATTTTATATAAAGAACTAGAAGAATATATTCCACTATTGGAACTACTGCCCTTGTTATGTGTTTCCATATCCTCATGGTTTTCATCTTCATTGTCCAAATCATCATGATGATGATCGATCATCATCGGTACCATCACCCTCTTCAGGAATGTCCACCACTGATGCAATTTTCAGTTGGTACAACTTGCCATTCATCCCAAACGAACGTTCATGTAGTATTTTGGAGTAACCTCGCACTGAATATTGACAATAATTACCTCATAGAAACTCTTGAAAAGGCGTTGTCAATCTACATCTAGTAGCAAACCAAAGCAGGAGGTTAATTGCTCCAGAACTCCCCACTGCAGTCCCCTAATCTGAATCCAAATCTCTTGAAGACCAGCAAAGGAATCTAACTCTCCATCCCAGACCTCAACATTTACGGTAACTCCATTTTTAACCAAATCAAACCTTGGATATCCAGGTGCCTGTTCAACATTAATATCAGGAGGAAATCTAATTAGAAGGTCCATTTGTCCATCTCCCTGATTTGCCATGGCCAATCTATCTTGTATATCACAGAGAATTCCTTAGCCGGTTCTTCTTTTGACATCTCCCCAGCTTCCACATAAACCATACCACAGTTCTTAAAAGGGCCTAACTGCTTGTCCTTATCAATTAGAACTCCACATGAGAAAAACCTAACCATGTGGCTACGCTACCGACATACTTTGCCATCAAATGTGGTTATTTCCTAACAGGTCAATTTTCGACTTGATGATTTCCCATCTTAGCCAGTTCTGTACTTCTACATGATCCTTGTTATATTTATCCACCAAAGCTTGCACTGACTGGCGCATCCAACAACGGCTTTCATTAATTGGTCGTGATTTAAAACACATCAACCTAGTTTAGATAATAGTGTTATATGATTAGTAGATTGTAATTTCACAAAAGTGGAGAGTACAAATATATACTAAGTATTATGTCAATGTTATCAATTCGACATAGGGTTAGGGATCAAACGGCCCCCAAGTTAGCTCTTACATAGCTCATGGTAGTAATCAGCAAAAACAAAAAAACTGAAATATTCATATGCCTACGAGTTCCGAGTGCATAAAAGAGGCCATCGATCTTCCATTTTCAGATTCTAACTCAGTGTGCTCTTACCGCACTATTTTGACCGGTTAATGGATTATGATGATCCCATTTATCGAATCTATTTTACTGTTTATTTGACCAACTTTTTTCTACTTACGTGACTACATTTTAACAGCAGATTATAAAATAAACTAGTAGAGTATCCGTGCATTGCAATGGATAAAAATTGTAGAAGAAAAGATAGTATCATAAAATAAACTACAATAGTCATTTTGTTTCTCAAATTATGATGTAGCATGTCGTGTTCAAAATTAGTGTTATATAATCTTTCTTTCTAGAATTTATATCCGTTGCAACACACAGACACTCTGCTAGTAATAGTAGATCGACAGACAGTTGACACAGAAGAGCAGCAGAGTATTAAAAAGAATCATACAATTTTGAATCTCAGGAGAAGACAGAAGAAGTAGTTGATTTCACTCTTACCCAATTCCAAAATTCCCCTTCATCATCATCATCATCATCTTCTTCTTCTTCTTCTTCTTCTTCCTCTTCTTCTTGCTCTCGTTCCCTTCCTTTCCCTTCTCCCTCCCCCAACCGAGCTCCTCTTCCTCCCCTTGGTCGGCTATCAACGGCTAGGGCAACCCGGCTAGGAGGTGAGGCGGCTCGGCTGGGGCGGCGGCAATTGTACGGCAAGGGGTAGCGGCGGCTTCTTCCTCCCGTCTTCTTCTTCTTCTTCTTCTTCTTCTTCTTCTTCCTTCTCCTTCCTCTTCTCCTCCTCCTTCCCTTCCCTCTCTTCCCTTCTCTTCTCCTTCCCTCAGCAGAGCTCCTCTTCTTCCCCTTGGCCGGTGGCTAGGGCAGCCCGGTTAGGAGGGGAGGCGTCTCGACCGGAGTTGCGGCGACGATGGAGATGGCGCAGGATGAAGGGGAGCGGTGGGGATCGGACGGTGATGGAGCGCGCAGCGTGGAGGCGGCCGGCCTCAAGCTCAATTGAGAGGAGTCATTACTATATTTAAGGTAGTTAATTTGTTGGTTTTTGTTTGAGATTTTTTAGATCTTTGTTATATCTAAGGTAGTTAGCTTGTTGACTTTTGTTTGAGATTTTTTAAGAATGTGGTTAGTGGAGAGAAATTATATCTAAGATACTTAGTTTGTTGATTTTTGTTAGGGGATTTTTAGAAATGTGGTTAGTGGAGGAGAGTTATATCTAAGATAGTTAGTTTGTAGGTTTTTGTTATAGATTTTTTAGGCATGTGATTAGTGGAGGGGAGAGTTTTAATGGGAAGAAGGTGTGGATAAACTCGATGGCAATTCGAGTTGTGTCACGTCATTTTTGTTTGAGTCCTTTGATTTTGTAATTACGCAGCCACCATCAAGTTTATTTTTTAGTAAAAAATGGAGGGGACGGAAGGAGCGAGTTTGTTTTGGTAGTTAACATAATCACATTGAGTTTGTGATAAATTTGTGCATAGATAATGCATGGATGTCAAATGATCGTTGTTTAGTTGCATAATCACATTGAGTTTGTTTTTATAGTTAAGTGGCCAACAACTTGTTTGTTATTTGCATAGATAATGCATAGTTAGTTGTTATTCAGTTGAGATTTTCTAGCTATGAGCGAGTCAAGGGAGATAGATCAACCAACAATAGAGAAAGATGTAGATGAATCATAGATAAACTAATTATCATTAACTTTAATATATATAATAGTAAAGATTGATTAGCAATCATAAACTGAGTCTTAGCCGCCTCGCTCATGGTACGATATCTCGTCAGTTGCGGGCTGCACGCACGCCGCCGCCTTGTATGTATATCCATCGATGGATCCACAGCGCGAGGCAGTTACATGCACGTTTGTTTTGGGCCGTCTTCGCTGTGCGAGGCAAATTTGCAGTCACAATGTACTGAAACAGGCCTAGGTTACTAAGGATCTCCATACTCACTAGTGGGCCATAGCACCGCAAATATTCCACGAGAGGATAAATGAGTCTGGAAGAGATGGTAGCCCATTTTAATGGTCCGTTGGAACTCTGATCAGCATAGCTAATTTAGCATGTGGAATCTTAATTTCTATTTAGCATATGCCAACACGTGCCTATTGCCTACCACGGCGAGCCCGACACTTTCCAGTGGACACCAACAATAATTACTCAAGCTGGAATAAAAATAAGGCAACTGGATGGAATCATATCAACACGATCCACAATCTCCATCGATACGGACATAGCTATCAGCTGATCTTCACTACTTTTTTACAAGAAAAGAGGAACTGATGCCGAACAAGGATTGTGTACACCTCAAGATCTCTAAAAAATAAAGATAGATCTCCATTACAATAATTTGTTGGGGCAAACCATCTCTAGCCCAATTCGCAAATATGTCCACAGCATGTATGCTTTGCAAGCACATGTTCATACATCCATCACTCACACTTGGTCCGTCATTACAAATTAATTATAATAAAGCTGCTCAAACAAAACAGAAACGCTTATCACCGGCGATACAGAGGCGCCACCTTTTATTCCAGAGAACTTCAGTACTTTGCTTATTATTAAGACGGCGCTGCTTGGACCAACAAAGCCGTACCACAGATTTGTTCCTGCCATCAGTATGAAATACAAATTATGCCCCAAATTGGAAGAGAAATATCTTACTCTTTTCATTTTGGGAGTTTCAGGGGGCAAAATACAATAGTATCTTGCTTTGGTTAGTGATTGGTACTCCTAAATTTGAAGAGTCACGGTATTCAAAACTGTTGGTGCATAGGAAATCAGCTGCTATACAGCCCCTTTTATTTTCGAACTGGCATCTCTATTTGCATGAGAAGAAAAAATTAGCAATCAGTCAAATTATCTTTGCCGCAAAAAAAAATTGTCCAATTATCAGAGACGATACCATTGTTCTAGGCTATGATTAACTTCTATGATTGAGATGATTCGGAGATGAAATTGAACTGAAGCAACAGGAAATAAATAAGTGGCAAGCCCAGGAGTTAATAGAAGAACTTACACCAGGCAACAATCTTCCAGCGCTGGTTGTCGCCCTCGCACCACTCCCACAGCACGAGGGTGGTTCCATCACGCACGCCGCCATGGTCCTTGTCTCCATGGAGGGCATCAAAGTTCAAGTAGATGTTGTTCACCATCCTAATGCAGCGGAAGCCTTCACCAACGTCCCTGCTCTCGGTCCACAGGACGGACTCATCCATGTAGTCTGGATTGTAGCTGGCCAGACGAACCTAGCAAAATCCATTGAAATAGCAAGAGTACTAATTAAGGATCCAAGAACGAAACCAGTAGGATCACAATATTGGAACTGTACTGCAGGGGTGAGTATGAGGACATGAACATGCGACAACTCATAGCAATTGTGAAATAGTAGTGTCATGTATGCACATGGATGCCAATGTCAAACACCGTCCCAGATCTAAGTTTTTGACAGGGTAAGTACACTGACAAAATTTTACAACATGTGCTAAACATGACAACTAACAAGTGAATATTATTCGGAAGCAGGAGAGGAAATACCATTAATGTGATTCCAGGTTTATATCATTTCAGACAAAAGAGATAGTGCTGCAATCCTAGTAATAATTTAGACAAGTGGTACTCTTTGAGCACTGAAATATGATTCAAAATGAACTGAAACGCAGACAAGGATCTCTGGTAATAAGTTCAGTTGTGTTTCTGTCAATCCAAGGTTGTTTTCATTTGTGCACCCGCTGCTAGTATACTGAAAGAAAATTAATCCTATGTATAGAAAGATTGATGCTGATCCTGATGTTTGAAGTTGTCATTTTGTCAATGTAATGTAAGATGCATTGTGCACGCTTGCAGCGGATGGCAAAGGTCGGATGAATGGAACTTACAGGGTGGGATTGGCCGAGAGAGTGTTTGAGAGCCTCTCCGGTGGCCTTGTTGACGAGGGCGATGGCAGGGTAGCCTTCCTCATCCTTCACCCGTGTGCTGTACTTCATGTCCTTGATCCAGTGCTGCACGCGCATCAATCACATGGTCAGCATTATCACAACAAAAATACAGACAGGCTCACTTGATTGAGGCAATACCAAAATGGAACATTTTTTGTTGTTGTTCACCAGAACGAAAAGGACAAGACAGGAACAAGGATTAACGCATCCAGCAAGACGCCATATTTTGAGATCCCGAGATCAAGTTTGCGATTTGGGATCAGGACATGTAACTAGGGAAGCATCAACATCTAGATCGAATGGGCAAATAAAGAAAGGAGATTAAGGGGAGATCGATGTTGGTTGGTATGTACCTGTGCATCGTCGTCGCGATCGGTGCGGACGAGGCAGACCTTGCCATCCCTGGCGGCGAGGCTGAAGTTATCCTCCCCGGCCTTGCAGACGATCCTGAAAGTCTGCTGCCTGACCGGCGGCGCCACCCCGCCGCCTTGGTGCGGGCGTGTCTCGTTGCCGTAGCCGGATCCGCCACCCCCGTAGTGCGGCCTCTCGTCGCCGGCCTCGTGGGAGACGTGGACGACGTTGCCGTACGCCGGAGCGGGCGCGCGGCCGCCGTGGCCGTCGTCGTCGCGACCACCGTACGCCGGAGCGGGGGCGCGGCGTCCGTAGTCATCGTCGCGACCTCCGTAGGCCGGAGGGGGGGGCGCGGCCCCCGTAGCCGTCGTCGTCGCGACCACCGTAGGCCGGAGCGGGGGCGCGGCGTCCGTAGTCGTCGTCGCGACCTCCGTAGGCCGGAGGGGGGGGCGCGGCCCCCGTAGTCGTCCTCGCGTCCGTAGGCGGGAGGGTGGTGGCCATAGGCGTCACCGACATCGTCGGGGCGGAGGGGGTAGGACGGGGGAGGGGCGTAGGGGTCGGCGTCCTGGCGGGCATAGGCGGGGGCACGGCGGCGGTCGTCGGAGTCGTCGTCGTCGGCGGCGGCGGCGCGACGGTGGGCGTGGTGGCGGGGGTAGTCCATGGTTGGGGTACCCCTGCAGGCTGCAGCAATGGATTTCTTTCTTATTACCACCTGTCCAAATTATAATTCTGCGTATACACAGAGAGCATGCGTCATCTTCATTGTTTCTTTCTTTCACTGTCTCTTAATTTCTCCACTACTCCAGCGTCTAGATTGAACACCTCACCACCGACCACCGTCCTGCAAATTGTATCAATCAGTCAATCTAGCTACCCGTGAATTATTGCTGAAATAATTTCCAAAGACAAATTGGGATTCGATGTGTACTATGTGGCCCCCAAAACAGTATCGTGGAGTTGTCGCTTTATGTCTTCTTTGATCGTGTTCATGCTTGCCTCAAATTTACTCCAGCGTTTTCATTAGTCAATCCTGCGTTAGGTAAGCACGACACAACTTAACCCTTCTCTACAAGGGCAATGCCGCAATGGCACGAGTTCGTTCTCAAAAAGAGAAAAAAGGATAAGAGGAGTGTTACAAATCGGCATTACCGATATTAGCATTCCATCGACTTAGGTCGTAGCCGTTGGATGTGACGGTAGAATTAGCAATAAATATGATTAGCTAAATTTACGGGGAACAATTTTAGTGACTATAGAAAACAACTGTAGTAATCATATAAAATATGGACAATTATATGTATGCAATACGTAGCGTGGGCTCCTTCTGTTATGGCAACATGAAAATATTTGCATATTGAGAGGGAAACACTTTACTAAATTTTACACAATAAAATTTTTGAACCAATACAACAACAGATGTTTGTTCATCCGGGCTAATTTTTTATGTTTCATTCATTTGGGTATTTTGTTTCCCGTATAACAGTAATTTATTTCATATACAACAATAATTCATTTCTATCAACAACTAATGGAGAAGCTGCTGCAGACGCTCGCCGAGTCTCTGTTGTTGATGACAACGCCGACGGAAAAAGGCTCGTGGAAACAATGTCCGAGTGCACATCCTCTTCAGCAGGGAGACGTGGGTGGCCTCATTGGAGATGGGGACATGGCGGTCGAGATGGAGCGGGAGGGAGGGGAATGCGGCTGCGTCGCTGCTGGCGGGGTGGAGGGCCAGCGTGAGGCGGGGCAGGACGGTGGCTCCAGAGCCATGGACCTCGAGGCAGCCGTGGCTGGTGTCCGACGATGGTGGCTGGTGGCCCATGCGAACAGCACAAGGTGGAAAGGGAGGGAGATGTGTGATTAGCTTAAGGTTGATCTATTTATATAGAGAGAAAAACCATCAGATGCTCATTTGTGATGGACAGCTGTCCAATAGACCGATGGGATGTCTTCATCGGCAGACCAATTCGTGAAGGGTTTAGCAAAGAAAAATGGTGTTGGGCCAAACACACTCCTAGAAAAGTTCAATCTGCCTTTGTGGTTTGGCCCATCTAATTAGGAAACCATGCACTGGCTTGACCTCATACTCGGTCTACGGCCCACATATTTGGCCCATTTATTACGCTTTACGTTGTTTTCTTTTTCCTCTCAAACAGTACTAGTTATTTTTCTTACGTACGTACCAATAGCTTTGCCACAGCAGCACTGTATACTGGAGTAGTTAATAATGTTTTCCCAGTCATAAAAATGGTCGTCCTTTGCTGCAGCAAGTACAACTTGTTTTGTAATTTGTCAACTCTCAGAGCAATCACTTTGAATAATTAATTGATCAGAAGAATATATATACCTATAAATCTATCCATATGCAGCTACCTAGGCAGGTTGTGACATCATTTGCATAGCTTGGGGGGGCATCACTTTGCTTCCAGCACAAGCCTGTGCTTAATTAATCAGTTATTTTAGCTAGGTAGCAATCCAGCGTGCATGCGCTTTTGCTTCGTCTTAGGAAGCAACTTAAGTATAGCTACCTAGCTACTTACAATAGTCAAAGACATTCTTTAATTTCGAAACTGATCCCGACCGGGGAGCGATAACTTGATCCCTTCACGTTGCACATTTTACCGCGTGGCATTGTAGTTAGTGTTTTACCTGGTAGTGAGGAGCTATCACATTATAGTTAGTGTTTTACCTGGTTATTGAACATCGCTCCTACACCCTTAGGTCTTACGTACATAACAGTACTATAATGGTTTGCTACTATCAATTACTACTTGATAATACTTCACTATTTCCTTTCTAGACCTATATTATGGTGCAATGATGCCTAATAACCTATCAGTTACTACCTGATAACCGTTCATTACTAACCTAATAATTATTGGCTACTAACTGGATAACCAACATATTATAACCAGGTAACTCTTAATGATTAAAAAAATTCATCGGAACATATCTAAGTGTAATCTTGTCTTGAAGCCTTCCTCACGAAGCTAACGGTGAAATGAAGCACCAATCAAACAAATGGTTTAAGTGCTAAAACATTTTGAATTTTCGGGATTGAGAGGATCTATGCTAATATCGGTTTTTTTACTCATGTGTATACACTGCACGCCAACGTTACAGGGTACTTTTAGACAACACATGCATGAGGTAAAGCTATGCCGATGAAAAATAGAAGCAGTAGCACTATTGTACGGTAAGACATGACAATCCTAGATAGAATAGTCGCCTGAGATCGCAATTACGCAGTTACAAAGAAAAATTGGATATTTGACAACTCCTAGTTTAATTGTGATAGATCAATTCATATATATTAGTATTTAGTAATCATCTACAATCAGAAATCAGATACGCCATCAAACTCTACGTAGTTACACACATACACAAAATGTATGTAATTCTACACGTCAACGAATTCACTCAAAAGCTCATGTTAACCCATGTGCAATATCTACGCAATGATCTTTACATGATTTGTGGAATTAATTCTCAAAACGTATTTGTGGAATCAATTCCATGCATGTGTGGTTGCTTCATAACGTACTACTGATCTCACCTTTTCTTTATCTTGGGCCTCTCTTTGGATCTAGTCACGATTGTCTCCGCGCATATATACGGCTATGCAAGTAGCTTTTATCTCCACCAATACTTTATTTCAACAGAAACGAAGTGAATATGTCACATAATTATGAGAAATTAAACTTTGTGCACAATAATCTAAGGAAAACTCTCTCGCTGGACCGAGCGGAGTGAATGACATCGTCCGTGTCGCCTGTTGGCGTACACCGTGAGACGTCATACGCAGCGGGCTGTCCTTTTTCCACATTCTCCTCGTCCCTATTCTCTTCTCACGCGAGACCAGCGCCCGTGGTTCATTCCTCATCCTCTGCCGCTCGGCAAATGCAACCGCACAAAACTTTTGTTGCAAAGCTAGGTTCATGCAACAACCAATTCTTGCCCCGTCCCCATCCCTATCCCTCGACAAGGCCGGCGCTGCCCATGATGAGCCCCCGGCGACGCAGCCCCTTGGCATGCGGTCCCTTCCTTGCCTTCACCGCTGCACACGAGCGCCACAGACGAGATGCTCACCTGCGCCGTCGGCGGTGGGAAGCTGCGCGCTGGGGAGGTGTGAGAAGAAGATGGTCGCAAGGAGACTGAGAGTGGAGGAGAAGCGACACAACACGAATGAGAGAATCCAACCGTGAGAGGCAAGCAGATCCGCTAGACAGCCGGCCGATCGGGGCGCCATGATCTAATGGCAAATTCAACTTTCGATAACCAAGATTAAATTATACTTTGAAGACAGTTGTCTCGATACCTCTGAATGGATATACAGCCAGTATATATAATCCTCTGATCTTGCATATGTTAATTGCAATGACAAATAAGGGATCGATCGGTGTCCATGCATGGGCATCTTTCTTTTTCCAACTGCTTATTCATCTACGTACGTACGTGTCCCTGTCGATCTATTTGCCTTTCCTTTGGTGCAATGAATTCATAAGGAATCCAACCTTTCAGACAACAAAACAAAAGACAAGACATTGCTCTCTCTCCTTCTACTTTGACAGTACTCCAAGATTGGCACTTCAATTATGCGCATCTCTTTCCCCAAACATAAGTGGTCAGGCCTCATGCAATATTGTTAGTATTGTAAGTGCTAATTAATCGAAAGCTTGATTACACGAAATCAAGAAATAAAATTTGAAGTAATAAAGTTTGCGGTATATAATTTTTTAGCACGAAATTTTATTCAATAATTGTTCATAATTTACAACCTACATACACACAAATTAGACATCTACAATCAGTTCTAATGAAATCATTGTGTTCTTCTTCTATATATTACAATACGATACTTTAGTCTGATCTATAAATCATGAATAATTAAGAGATTCCTCTCGATCGATTGGCATGAATAGTTCAATACTGAATAAAATTCTGTAATATATCTATAGTTAAATCGCTTTCTCCTAGCCCTAATTAGGGAGCATCATATCCTGTCCTGAGAAGGCTGGCCTGGCCCAAACATAGTGAAGGTGCTGCTCATAGGCATGGACGCATCGCTCAACCACCTTTTGGACGCATGCAAAATTTCAGCACTGCTACTGTTGTTGGAAATATCATCCACCGTCGACTGCCTCTTCCGTGTCGACGTGCTGGCCTCATCGCCGGCGCCAGCGGTGAGGAAGAACCGGCCGGCGGAGCTCTCGATCTCCGGCGGCAGGCTCTCGAAGAGCTCGGAGACGGCGGAGTAGTCCTCGAGGTAGTCGGAGATGGACGGAGGCCTTGGCATCCGGCCGGAGGGCGCGACGTCGTACGTAGCGACACCGGCATCGGAGGAGGAGGAGTCTTGCTGCTGCTGGCCGAGGCCGCCGTCCATGTACGATGACGGCTCGGACAGCGGCGACATCTGCGGGTCGGGCTTCTTGTAGATTCTGCACAGCACCCAGTCGTCCAGCTGCATATATATGTATATGCATGCACAAGAAGAAGAAGAAAAATTAATCATATGGAGCTAGTAATGAGTAATTGTTGGTCAGGCACATACATGTGTATAGTGTTGCAACAAAGAGTCGCTAGCTTGAAAGGTAGGTTAGCTAGCTTGTTGAAGAATATGATGCATGTCTCTTTCTTAGAGAGAAGATCCCAGGGGGAAAAGAAACTAATGCTAGTACGTACACAATAGTTCATTGACCTGGGTAACTGCATGCTTAAACAAACATCCACACACAAGCAACAAATTTAGAAGAAACCAAAATTAAAGAGAGTATACTGTAGTAGCTAGGAAGAAAAAGATTCCAAGCTAGCTCTAGCCCTTCGTTTGCTTGGAGCCCTTGCAACCGCAAAACTACGCATCTATAAACTACTAGTAGCATAGAAAGGATTAAAACAGGAAGAAATTAATTAACACAAGATGAGAGGATGCATGCATGGGGATGAAGGCCGTACCCTCATGGACGAGTCCTTGAACCGGATGGGGGGGCGGTAGGTGTTGGCGGCTGCGAGGGCGTCGGCGAGACGATACTCGTGCATGATCCAATTGGTTTTCATCCCCTTGGGCGGGCGTCCCTGGTAGAAGACGAGCGCCTTCTTCACGCCGATCATCTCCCGGCCGCCACCGGCGGTAATGGGCTTGTCGGTGCCGGTGGCCTTCCAGTAGCCGGAGCCGGCGGCACGGTTGGGTCGGACGCCGTTGGGGTACTTGCGGTCGCGGGGGCTGAAAAAGTACCACTCGTGGCCCTCCATGAACACCGCCTTGGCCGGCAGCTCCCACGGGTCCAGCTTGTAGATGTCCACCTCGGCGATGATGGGGGCCGGGCAGGGCGCCGCGGCGGCGCGCTTGCGGAGGTAGTGGAGTATGAGCTCCTCGTCCGTCGGGTGGAACCGGAAGCCAGGCGGTAGCACCGTGCCGCGTGGGGTCGCGCCGGCCGACGGCGCTGGTAGTGACGACCGCGCCAACTCAATTGTCATGGCCGGCCGGTGACTATGCTATGCTATGTTGAGTTGTTGGGAGATGGACAGCTCAATCAATGGATGGATGAGGGTGAGAGAAGGTAGATTGGGAGGAGGACTGAAATTTTGGGAGGTGGAGGCAATGGATGCGGTTATAAAGGAAGGCCGAGAGAGGTTCAGGTGCATGGCAGGCTTGTAATTCTTGCCCGCCGGTGACGAGAGGGATGATGCATGCGCCCGTGCGTGTCCATCGATATTACTCAGCAGCTATCAATTAATACTCGCTAGCTAGAATCTTTACGATTCTAAAGAGTTAAAAATAAGGAAAAGACAGAAATTGAACGAATATACGTGAAAGGCCTCAAACTGTTTTACATCTCAATCACCTTTTAAGCCATTAGATCAATATCCAACTATTATCATTCACACCTCATTTTATATATAACCTACAAACTAAAAATTGCAGTAACTTCTCACAAAATTTCACACTTTTAAAACTATAATTTTAGGCTAAATAATGTGTAATTTTAGGTGACTAAGATTTGCGAAAATTTCAGGCAACTGAGAATTAGCAAATCCGAATATATAGGTATAATGCGACAAAAGTTGAGCTTTTTATATCGGTTTTGCTAACAGTCAGATAATCGTTTTTCAATTTGGCAACACTCAAATTTTCTTACCAAATCTCCTTCTTCCTCCCTGCTCTCTCATCTTCTTTGTGTTCGGCGGTGGCGAGCCGCGACTGGCGATGACGCGGAGGCGAGGGAGAGCTCGAGTTGGAGCCACCGACGATGTGGAGGTGGCGCCGCCAACGAACGCCAGACAGAGGTGAACCAGAGATTTAGGGTTAGGGTTAGGGGTGGGGAGGGGGGTGTTTGCCGGCGCAAAAGAAAAACCGGTGCCCCGCTGGGTTGAGCGGAATGGCTTGATTTGGCGATGGCCGCTGTTGAACATATAAGCGGCGGTAGCCGCCAGAATCGAGAGAGGAGATGAGGACAATGGTGGCAGGAGAGGGAGGGCAGAGAAAAGAGAGAATCGGGTTAGGGTTATATATTTAAGAGGTGACTGCTAGCCCTCGTATGAAGATTTAATGGTCAGAAAAGTGTGATAGTTGTCCAGTTAGAAAATAAGTTGACTGTTAAATAGATACTCCCTATTCTATTCATTGGATTGGAGAAAGGAGGTTATGATGCATGTTTAAATTTCTGCAAATTTCTTTGATTTCACAGGAATGTTACAATATTCATACGTAGTTTGGTTGAGTCATTCGTACACATCAAACGGAAAAGAATATAAAAAATTGTAGTCCTCGAGAAATCATTTGAATGAAAGACGCCCTAGACCATGCAACACGTTGTCTCAGGAAACATATATACATCTACCCTTGCATTAACTTTTTAAAAGTCCAATGCCCGTCATTGATTAACTGATCTTTTAAAACAACATGCATATCATGTCACCCCTCTTGGTCATTTCTGCTATTGTCGAGCTTGGTTTGTGTCACGCCCTTTCACCTTTGCCTACATCCTCGATCGGCTCCGCCATCAGGACCGGCGTCACTAGCATGCATGACAACCATTGTATACAATGTACATGTGTGTGGGAAAAACGATCCATACTTTTGTTAGTCTTCGGTGAACTCTAAACCCTAACTAAAGCATACTCGACCATAGTCTGGTGCCGCCAAACAATACCACCTGATCATCGCCAACCAGTGCACGAATCACGATGCACATCCAAAGGTATGAAAACCCAACTTGTGAGGCAACTTGCACCAGTAGTAAGATATATCCTTTAGGCCCTTACTGTAGGCAGGTTGCGTTGACTTTTGTGCCTTTTTTTACGTGGGAATGATTTAGTTTGCGTCTTAGACTAGTTTAGCTAGTTAGGTAGTCCAAAGTCGCTGGAGACTTTGGAGAAAGGTTTTCTTCTACTCCTACTCCACAAGAATACGTACGACCCATCACCTGGTGGAGCAATAAATTAATAGTGTGCAATTGCATCCGGGCGCACAAATATAGCCTTCATTTATATTGAATTATGTGCAAGATAGTGAACTGTGCACTCGATTTGCTTGCGTAGGCTAAACTAGAAAAATTATTTACATAAACTAAATTTAATTTGCATGATTGATGTTCTCCCCAGGAATTGGAGGAAAAGGTAAACGTAAATATATGCATCATTCATCTCTCTCTTAAAAAGAGGTGTATGCTCGTGCAATTGTCTCGACGGAAAAAAACTATTGCCTCCATTTTAAAATACAGATACTTTTAGCCTCTTAAATTTTTTTTAAAATATACTTTTTTCTATATTTTCAATACACTTTTAACCATGAGCTTCCTAATTTGCGCTTCATTAATATCACTTTACCAATAAATGTTGCATGCTTCAATATAGCAAGTAATTGCATTTGAGAGGAAAAAGAGGTGACTAAAGAAATGATTGAAGGACAATATTGTCATTTCACCATTACTCTAATTCTTATACCTAAGGCTAAAATGACTTCTATTTTGAAACAGAGGGAGTACATGTCATATGCCACCGCGTCATGGTCGTTACAGCAACATTTGTAGGAGTATCTTTCTTCAACTCGATGTCGTATGCCACCTCGTCATCTGACTGACTCTTACTCTTGTATCGGGATAATTTGTACACTAGACATGCACACAAGTTTTTATACTCTTTATGGTAGAGGATACAGTCGTTCGGACATGTATGTATTATTTCTACTCCATTCGCAAAACATGTCCTCTAGGAGACCCAACAATACCGTGAAACTTTTATCCGACCAATCATTGCTTGCCTTCAATTACAATAGTTGTAGCATGGATGACAACCTTGTATATTTCGTCTTGCAGCCTAGGAACAAAGATTTCTCGGAGTCCTCCATCAAGCCTAGGAATTTATGATACTCCTGCTCATCATCAATATTCCCTTCCACGTCCTAGAGCATCTGGTCTAGATTGTGATAGTCTTGATCATCACCTCTTTTATCTAATTGAAAGCAGTACATTCGTCATCATCTACCACATCGTTGACTTCATCCATGTACAATCTGCTCTTAACCATGACTTGTCCGACATGTATACTCCTTTTTGAAACCCCTCTTAATCAAGCGTTAATAGATCTAACTTGAGTTGTTGAACATCTTCTTATTCTCGCAATCAGAACATGAACACTACATCCACTCTTCCCCCTTATTAACCATATCCTCTTTGACGGCTTGCATAAAAGCAGAGACACCATTGTTGTATTCTTTAGTCACACAATGTCTCGGCATACATCCACCTTCGGTCTATCTATACTATATGCACAAAAAATAGCATTAAAATTTATATTCACATTCATATAACAATGTGTTAAACATAGGTATATACATGTACTGATAGAATTTTAGGTGTCTCGATCTTTCGATGAGAATGATAGCTATCGATTAGATGGATTTGACCTTAACGATCCGACTACACCGTGCGATGACGATGCGCCTTATCAATCGCTAGAACAACTCTGAGAGGTTACTGACGATGCCGGTAGCACGGTCAACCTGAACAGGAGGTTCTAATCCCTGCGAGCAATCGAAGAACAAGTAGAAAAACAAGCTAAAATTATGGGTGTATATTGAAGTATAGATATAGATGGGGTTCCACAACGGTATTGATCTGGTTAGAAAACAAAAACAAAGAACACGACGAATAGCAATTGGCTAGTTCTAAATTTTAGCAACACCCAAAACTAAAGAGAGCATCCTAGGGGGTATATAAAGAAAAAATGTGCTCTATTTTAGAAATAGTCACATAATGTTTTGAAAATTACGGTGTGCTCATAAGAAATTTGAATATGGGACTGGATGGTTTGGAAAGAGCACGAGATAAGCTTTCCATGGAGTCAAAGATCACATAAATCAAAGTCCGTATACCTAGGATATAGACATTTGAAGTCAGAGTTGTCTCAGTAATTCGAATCAGAGTCCAGAACTTTTAAAACTTGATATTTAGCTCTTTTTGGACCAAAGGTGACGTGGGAAGCCTTATTGTAGAGTACCAAATCATCACTTACATTTGCTCTTGAAGTCTTGATTGAAAACTTGTTTGTATATTGGCTGCGTTGTTCATCTTTCCTAATTTCATGCTCCATTGCTCGTCCAACTTAGCTTGGCCTGGACCTCCGTTCCTAACAAGCAAAAGAGCATATCATTTAGGCAGCACCATATGTTCTTTAATATCAAACAAAGTACCGATAAACGACAGTACCTGATAGTTAAGTTGCCGCGCACGAGCCCTAGTTATAGGTCCTTATGTTTCCGGCACTGGAGGAGTGGTACTTGGGGTTGATGTAGGAGGAGTGGTACTTGGGGCTGATGTAGGAGCGGTGATTGTATCATTAGTAGGGATGTCCTCATCATGAACCTGGCAATAATATGTTAATTAACATTACACAAATATATATATATGCACCACATTCTTAGTTAAATTAGGAAAATATAACTAATAATCTTCGATTGCTAATTTAACATGTAGATATATACATATATTAATGTAGTTAATTATTAGAACAAATTACAAACCTATATTATCACGAATATATATCTCCGAATATCTCTTTAATTAGAAATAAAATCTTAAATAATTAGACAATGCAACTAATTCATCAAGACCAAATATATCTAAAGTGTCTTCTCCAATAAAATCGCCTCAAAATCTCCAATAATCCAAGCAGTCACAACATTGAATGATCTAGTCGATATAGTCGGCTATGTGTTAAATAGGGTAGATTAGATCTCTAACAGTCCAAAAAGAGAACCATTTGAGATAAGCTCAATACCTCAGTCCGTTGGCTACCTGGAACTGACTGAAACATATCTCAGCCGGTTGAGGGAAAGAACCGTCTAAGGTATTGACCCATCTCAGGCGGTTCTATATATCAACTATTTGAGATAAACCTTGAGGCAGTTGTATGTTTCAACCGTGTGAGATATATGTTTATCTCTGACGATTATTTTTATTTAGATGATTATTTTCACTTAATCGACTGAGATTATATGTATCACAAATTGCTTTCCTGAAACCGACTGAGATGTGGGAACCAGGATAGCCGTTTCTGTAGTAGTGCTAAGTGATATGAAATGGTGAAGATCTCTGAGATTACAATTCATGACAGGTAAAGAAATAATGTATGGATTTTTTGTTGATGATGAAATGTTAGGGAAGTATGCATGAGATTTTATCCTGACCATGAACAAATATATATGCATAATATTTTTTTGTTTGACCATGTAGATATACCTTGACTTGAACAAAATAACATCACAGACCTTAGTTAGAGAGAGATAGAATGAGTGAGAGGGAGAGAACGAGGGGATAAATGAGATCATAAAGAAGTTGGGTGTATTTTGTAAAAAGGAAGGGTTGCATTCGAGAAATGGATGGATATGGAGGTGTGTGTGGAGAAAAAAAGAAGCAGTGAAACGAGAGGCTCTGTAGACTCGTACGTAGGAATAGAACGATATTTGCAAGAAATGAGAGGCTTTTATAGTATGTGGACTCGTATGTAGGAATGGAACGATATTTTTGAGAATTATGTACCGACATGCATGCAACAATTATCTGATTTAATAGAGGTTGTCGTCATGTTAAAAGAAGGTACATATATATTACATGCAACTAGTATATATATATATATAGCATCTGGTTCTCGCACGTGCGTGCGTGCGTAGAGTAGAGTAGATAGAGAAGAGGAGTTGCACACGGCGCGACGTCTTTTCTTCTTCTAGCTTAGCTATCAACGAAACGTACGTCCGGCCTGTATAACCCTGCCTGTCAGAATTTCTTACCGACCATGAATATATGCATGGGCGCTGCCCAGTCTTGAACTGTGAGAGCCTAAATAAAACACTTGGAAATTAACACATATATTTCACGTGTCCTCTCTACGGACGACCGGTGATGCATGCAACCCCTATATCCATATGTATGCATGCATTTTAATTTCCCTTGTCTTTTTTCTTTTGGGCCTTTCTACGTACCATGCGTGCATGCAGTGCAGCGTCATATTGCGCAGCTCTCTGTATTGCTGTTCGACGGAGCAAGCGAGTTAGGAGCCACGTACGCCGTCAGCTTCGACCATCGACACACGTGGCGACTCACTCGGCTATATACGTACTTACGTCTTAGTGCAGTCGATATGGGGCTTAATTTCATGCATGTACGTACGTGTAGGCCGGGCCGGGGACCGTTAATTCTTCTTTCGACGCAAGGATTGATCATGAGACCTACTGGTACCGTATATTTACAGATTTACTATTTCATAGTTATCCGATAAAATATTATTTTTCAGTCGATCGAACTGTGTATTATAAAATTTATAATTGTAAAAAAAATTATGCAACTATAAATTTAGAAATATGCAACCATACATCCAGTTACACATTTCTAAATCTAAAATTACACACAATTTTTAAAAATTATGACTATTCAATTAACCATTAGATAAAGAATAAACGTATCACGTAATATATGGGGCTATGTGTTTATACACTTAAATAAATCGAAAGCACAATATATACTGCACATGCGAATGTATTTTTTTTCTCAATCCGATGCATTTCATAGAGAATAGTCCTATATGATGTGTAGGAATGATCTAGCCACAAGCAATGCCTATCTTTGTAGCAAAATGGCATCTCTCCTCGTACTACGTACGTACACGTACAAGTGTATTTATGCAGCAGTACTAGATACGTACGTCGCCAGATTCGAGAGGACGACAACTCGACAAGTAGCTAGCTAGCTAGAGATCGATCGATCAAGATCACTCTGACTCCAACTAAGCATGGTTGCTAGCTAGCAAATTGACGGCAGATCGGGCCGGTAGTTGAGCAAGGCTAATAAATTACAGCAGTTTGTCATCTGGTAAGATAGCTAGAGAGATGAGCATGGGTTGGAAGCTGTGGCAAGTACGTAACTTGTGCCAAATTAAGAGGAAATTAATTAAGAAATGCGCGTGGATGTGGTAGTGACTGATAGATCGATGCATGGACGGAGAAGCTCCTCTATCGGTCTATCTCACTTCACATATATACATGCATGAAAGCAGCAGCTAGCCCACGCGGGTGTCGACACGCCATTTGCGCCTCGCCGAGATGATAAGATGTACATCTCATGCATGCTTGATTCATATTTATTTCGACTGATTTGGTTGAATTCTTTTTAGGGAATTTGATTAATTGAATTGAATGGTTAGTTTTACATACCACGTTGCCCGCTATGTTCCACAACTTATATACTTATTATTATGGTTTGGTTATTAATTCTCGTCAGAAATCTATATATAGCCACTGCATAACTAACGAATTGTTCCATTATTATGACAACAGATTAAGACGTGCGTGGTTTTTCCTTCCCAAATGCGAAAAGGAAACTAGATGCGTGTTAGATTTCATCCTCCCGTTTTCTTGGAGTAGAGATTTCAAACGTGACGAATCACTGAACTAATGGTCCTGGATTAGTCAAAACATGCGTACATGCATTGTATCGTTGACTTGACTGCTACTGAAATGATCACGGCAGTCGGCCACAAAAAGTACATTTTGTTTCTCTCGTGACTGTACTGCTGTAATATATAGACTCGAACACTTTCCTATGTTGATACAAATCCGTCACCTTGTACCCAGGAAAGGTACCAGTATATCGTCGGCATGCATCTATGTAAGAACATACATACTTATAAAGATCGATTATATATAGTTGATCAATTAAACAAGGGAGAGGAGGAAAGCAAGAACACGTACGAACTGCCAAAAAAAGAGTTAATTAAAACCGGCCATGTGTAAGAGTTTTCCATATATGTGACCATCCGTTTAGCGCTTATCTACTTTTTTCACTTTTGACCCGATCCAATTGAATTTGCAAACCTGCAGCACATGCTTAATTATTCGTTAGGCACTGAAGCAGACAGCACAAGGACAGGCATGAGACGACTCAATCAAGCTATACAAATTGTCAGCCTTGAACTAGTACCTGATATAGTAGTCCATCTGATATTTCAGTCTATTCTTCAACGGATCACGATAAATAAAGCTGCAAACACAGTTATCAATTATACTCTAGCAAGAAAAACACTTGATTCTTGAGAATAGAAAAGCACTTGATTCTTGAGAAATATTTAGTCAGCCATGACTCCATGAGCAATAGTAGACGGGTAAATTGTACAATTCAGTTCCAATAAATTCGACATACATAATATAACCTGCAGCTGCAGGACAAACATCTCCAAAAAAAGATTAAACAAGTGATAAGACTAGTTGTATTCTCCTTAAGTGTACATCTTTGTCCACTAAGACCTGGCTTCTTGTCAAAGACCCGTTTGTCACAAGATACGAACGAAGATGCCTTTGGAGATTCCAGATTATCATAATGCTATAAAAATGCGAACAGCTTGACAATTGAAACGAAACGTCCATACTTTAGTATTTTTCTTGTTATTGTCCAATATACAACGGGATCGCATTCACATGACACAGCAAGCAACAAGTTTCATCTTACCCCACTGTTTCAGGTTAACAGAGAAACAACCATAGGGCTAGGAGCCTGGAGCATAATGAAATGGTGGCCATCAGGAGTACTCTCCCCGTGTAGCAGACACAAGATACATTCACAATGCGGGGGTATTTATGTTGTGTCGCGACGACTTCAAGTACTAACACACACTAATCACCATTTCCAGAGCAACTCCTTCCATATGCATCAGAAGAACACTGCAGTTGAACCCCATTATGGATATATAGTACACATCCTGTGGGACCATGTATCTTAATTAACATCCAATTGTTTGTGTATAAAGTCAAGAACTGAGCGGCGCTGCAAAAGTACAGATTGAAAGTTAGTCCAGAACAACACGTATGCCGGAGCACAAAGACGAGAGGACGTGCACCAGGGTAAAATTATAGCTACCCGTTGCTCAAGACTAGCTTGCTCAGAATCCAGCTTCAACTTCTCAAGGCACTTAATTGCTTCCTCAAAACCCTCGACTGCCGCATCTTCGTTACCAAGATTTCTATCAACATCCGCGACTTTGGCTAGAGAAGTTGCTAGATCAATGACCTATACCCAGCAGTTGTCAGATTGTCAAACAATAGCAGCTAAAGCAAACCACACTATGAATCATCTATATGTTCGAACGTAACAGCGTAGTTGTTCTAAGTGAAAAAAAGTTAAAATCTGGTTGAATAAATCAAGTCTACTTGTTTGAACCATACTATTATTGAAAAGAGATTCTTAACTAATAATAGAGATTCATTGTGTAAAAGTACTGAATCAAGCAAACAAGGGAATCTCAGGTTGACATTTTAACATTGCAGTTTGTCCAGGAAAAAATAAGACACCTTCGGATCCTACCAAGGACAAACTTGACAAATATTTGTATTGAAGCACTTAGTCAGGAATTCAAGAACACCTCACAAAATTACAGGCATTCACCACAATGCAATCAAAACAGGAACTTGCATCAGAAGTGCAGATAAAAGTTTTCTCATGCACACTTCCTGAGCATGTTAGTTTTACTTCTCACTTCTTTCTCCTTCCCTTTCCCATCACTTCCATTACAACATATTTGCATAATATAAATGAACTCTGAATCTATGTGCATGGATCTTGAAGAATCACAAAATGACTTTAGTATAACAGGTGTCAGTCTCATATTTGGGTCACCAAAGAACAAATGTATTCTCTTGTACCTTTCGATAAATAATATATTTTAGCGGCTCTGCATTCATCTGTTGGTTGGATTGCTAACATAATAACATGTAGAGAGGATCAATTGTTTGCAAAATCTAACAGGTTAGCAGATCTATTAGTCAAATTCTTAGTTATCATGGCAAATCACCCAAGCAAAGTTACAGCATATAACTTATAGCTCTAGTATGGTCTAGCACTTAATTGCTTCCATTGTAATCCTCGACGGACCCAGCCCAGTTATCATTTATCTTCTACTGTATCTGTGTCGTGTGCATGACCGTGAGTGCCAGACCTGTGCAGTATGGGAGGTGATAGCTTGCTGGTTTTATGTCTGGTTTGAATGTAACAGTTCAATACCATTGTTTAAAAAAAAGAAGTAAAAGCTTGCATGATAAGGTTCAGTGCCCACAAAACAAAGTCCAGCAGTAACAGAAAAAAAAATACCAACATGACAGTGCGGACAAAGGAGAAGGATGCCTAAGGTTCCTTCCATTTCTTGTTTAAGACATAATTACCTTGTTTGCATTTATGCTTAATCTTAAATTCTTTATTGACAGCATATGAGCATAGTGGTTACCTGGGAGGCCACAGCTGAGTGCTCCTTTACTGACTTTCTGCGAACATCCAATGCGCGAGCATAATAACTTCTTGCAGATTGTAGGTCCCCACCATAGTAGCGAAGGTCTCCAACTTTATTTAGTGAAACTGAGAGTGTATGGACCAACTGTAGAAGAATGCAAAAGCTAAATAAGGAATTTCAATGCTGTTACAGTAGCACTAAAATAGAATACGACCTCAAGATCCTTTGTGGGCAATTTCGAGAGAAAACTCAGCACTTTCTTCATAGTAAATGATCGCTGACGGAGCATCTCCCAAGGTCCGACTGAAAAAACACAGTAAAGTGATGAGGACAAGGAAGAAAGCAGTGTGCAATAAGTTCAGTTATCAACAAAATAAGCAAATAAGGTCTAACTGTCACTGTTATAATGTGCAACGAATATAACGAAAGAAGTACAAACATTGATTACATAAAGCTGAGGCAGAATATTATAGCACAGTGATAAGAGCAAAATATTCACTAGTGAAATGGAAGCACAATGTGGTCATCAGAGACATCACAGACCATGTGTCTCTTATATGGGCAGGTACCAGGCATCCTGCCCAGAACTAAGATCTTCCTAGGTGGCTATTAGACAAACTATCAGCCTGTGATTAGCACCAGAATGCTGCCTGGTATAGGACATGGTTAATTGTTTTCCACTTTCCCCATTGCAAATATACCATACGAACAAGTTGCAACCACCCTGCAACTGGTAAACTATCGGCTGTGTGCATCAGTGAGTCCACACATACCATGAGCATTGCAAAATTGCTGATATGTGCTGTGTCATTCCAAAGTAGATTGGATAGGAATACAGCATTGTTCAATACTTCAATGGAAAAAAACAATGAACTTGGCTATAGCGAGATTCCTTGTATTTTCCCCCTTTCTTTTCTCAAGGAAAAAAGGTTACATTAATCAAAACTCAGAACATGCAGGTATTATAATACGTGAATAGGAACTGCCACTTTTAAATTAGTAAAGATAAAGATATGAAAGAATTTGACCCAAGACACATTAATCAACTCCAAGTTCACAGAAAAACTTTGCTCATTTGCTGTCTTAGCCTAGAATGGGGCCTTTCACATAGCAGACTAAGCACTGAACCTCCATAATACAACCAACAGCTATTAAGTAGCAAAAAAGATCTAGCAGGCAGACCAGTACCTAATCCTAGATTGCTTTCTAGTGGTTTGTTTCTTGGTTTGCCAAAGCAAAAAACGCTGGCAAGGGATAGTAGCAAAGAAAGAAGTTCATACCAGCAATCTCCAAGCATTCCTAACACTGCCCCAAGCTGAGAACATAGGTCTAGGTTATCTTCTGAAGATTTCAACTCCTCCCTGATGTCTTCTGCACACATACTGAGCCTCGACTTTGCGCTTTCAATGTTCTGTGCGCGAAAAGCCTGTAGATGAGGAAGCATTGTTATAACATGGAGATCATCGATAGATTAATACATTATGAATTATGCAAATCTCATAGGTTTAAGAGCTAATGCAGTTGAAGTGATTACTGACCCTCATAGCTTGCTGCACCAGAAAAGCACCTCTCTCCATGGAGACATCCTCATATATCACCTTGCTCTTGCCATCCGCCGCTTCCTCGTCTCCTGCTGCAGCATGTGATCGCTTGATTCGGGCGTGGCCATCAATGAAGCGATCGACGAGGACTTGAAGCTCGGCATCTGGCTCGATCCCCTCTATATCAGCACCACACAATGGGCAGTCCTTAAAGCGTGATATGCATGCCCTGCCAAGGTAATCTGGTCAGCACCACTTCAATTCAAGCAAGGAAATGCAGAGATTGTGACTCTGATCTAGACTAGGTGAAGCACAAGACGCACGCACTTGCAGAACTTGTGTGCACAGGGCTTGCACTTGCTGGTCTGGTGGAGGAGCGCCTGGCAGACCATGCAGCTGAGCGGGCCGAGCTTGAAGGTATTGGAGTCGTAGCCGAAGGGGCACTTTGGGGGCACTACACGAGGATCGACGCTCTTGTCTTGGGCGTGGTCAGTGCCGTGATTCTTGCCGGTCAGAGGGCATACACCGCCGCCGGTGCCGCTGTTATTGTCAGATTTGACAGTGTCGTTGTTCTTGCCAGATTTCATGGGGCATACACCACCAGCAGCAGTGGCAGCTTTTGCAAAAGGGCAGAGAGAGCTCATAGTGATAAATTCTTGGGGTTAGGTTCCCTGTAAGGATGAAGGCAAGGCATGATTTTAGCCCAAATTAACCAAATGGGGGCTTCTAATTTGTTCTATCTCACTCGAATCGACAGGCAAACCCTAGGAAATCGGGTAGCGATCCGGTCGAATTTCAGCAAGCAATCCAAACAAGAAGGAGAGGAAGGGAAGCGGTGCTTACGTGAATCTCTGGTCCTCTCGACACCGGAGAAGCACGCGGCCCAGCTCCATCTCTTCTCAGTTCTCACCCCACAACCCCCTCATCTTCCTGTTTCGAGCTATCGAGCTACTACTCGAATGTCAAATTAATACAAGTGACGTAAATGTGCAATAACTCAATCCTTCCTTAGAATGCCAAGAGTGTGATGCTTTGCGCAGAACTGAAGATATCCCAGGGTATTTGTGATTGTGAAGCCAGACATGACTGTTGTGGCATATGGCTCGGATAATGTCATCAAAAGGTTGGCACCTCAATTCTCTGCAGAGACCTAACAGGTAAAACCTGGTTTCTGACAAATTAGCTGTATTTTCCATTGTTAGTTCAGGTTGCACATCTGTGTGACACTTCAACACACGACTATTTATGATGCTATGTTGATTGTTACAATTCCTCAAGGATACGTTGATTGTCGCTCATGTTGGTGTAATAATTGTAGGTGAAAGCGAACCCAGGCCCTATCAGTGGGGGACGCGCTCCTATTTATGGGGCGGCTGGGAAGATGCCGGATAGAGGCGTGGTGAAGGAGTTCACGGACAGCTCTTGCTAAACCTCCTTACCATAACAAAGCTGTCATAGTGTTGTGATCTGCTTTTTAGTTTGACAAACGAAATAATGAAACAAATGTCATGAAATTTTGTAAAACAACTGAGCTCCCTAATGTATAAAAGGGTGTATTCCAATTATAATCTACAGGGAGTGTACATGTTCACATATAGAAATGTATATGAAAAACGAAAACAAACAAAATACCACTAGTTAGAGTCATGATCTTCTATCACTCCCTTCAGCTTCCATCTACATTTGTACTCCCTAATGTACTCAATTACTCCATCAAAAGTAAGATATTTTATCGAGAGACATCTCCTTATACATTCTCTGCAATTTGATCAAATATATATATATATAGGAATAACATCCCAGCATCCAACCAACAGCAATACGAATGTGATAATAGCATATAATTATCCTGAAACCACGTAGATCAAAGGATACCTTACTCTGGATGAACTGATCTGATTTGACACAATCTCATCAATCAAGATGATGTTTTCCTGAATATATATATATGGGGATAGATACATATGAGTAAAGAAACCTAATCCACTGGAGTAATAAGCTCCTCAAGCTAGAAGTTTCACCATGCATTCTTGCAGTATCTTGCTGTCAGATATTAACTTTTGAATGTCTTTCCTTCTCTACTTATGCAAACAACACCGAAGTCTTTAAATATGGCCCTCACCTGGAAACGGGATGTCCATCAAAGTTAGTTCTTCGATAAGAAAAATGAAACAACAACTAAATAGGACACCATAACTTTCAAAAAAGGGTGCAGGAGTTGTGTATGTTGAATTGTTGATACCAAACAAAGTTCAAGATTTGTACCTGATCTGGAATCCAAACTCCCGGGGTGCTGAATGACTCAAGCAGGTCAGAGCCACATAAAAGCATTACCTGAGACTACCTGAAAGAAAATGCATGTTGTGAACAACTGATTTATATACAAGGTACAAAGCAATGATAAACTACATTTATATGGCTCAGCAGTATGTGGGAAATGGCGTCCTATGTTCCAACAAACATGCCTCACGATATACCTCGGTTAGCTAGGCCGTCGTTGCACAAAGAGTTCTTAATTCTAATGAAAACAGTCAAGGTGCGCTGACAACCACTCTGCATTGCCTGTATGAAGAGCACAACAATGTCTACATGAAACACTGCATTATCCCAAATTGCAAATATCTTATGTTATGTCGCAAAATCCAATTGAATGTGTCTACTAACATGAAAAATCAAGTTACCTCTCACCGATCAACCATCACAAAAGATGAGCTTTCGCACGCAAGTTCACAGAGGCGGATTCGGTGAACTGATGGTAAGAGGTCCTAATTAGACTTCAAATTGCGAATTCAGTCACAAGAATATGAGAACAGTGGTAATATAAATCCATATATTTTTTCCAATTTCACATGATACCTTCTTCTTATACGCATCATTCACCGGGGACATGTATCCACCCAACACAGAATACCCTCGCTGCTGCAACTCATCCTTAGCCAGCTCTAAAATGAAACACATGAAAAGATGGGGGAAATGTAAACTCTGTTCCTTTATTTCTCTCATTCCCATGATGTTGTTGGGGAATAGTAACACAACACTTGATAGTCAAAAGATATTAACAAATTTTGAGGCTTACCAAACATGCGTATGTGCATGTAGGTGGGAGGGTTGAAGCTACCGGTGGCCACCAGCACAACACCACAACGCCTTGCCCCATACTTGTTGTATCGAGATAAATCAAGCAATAGATGTTACACGAGGCTATACATCAAGCAATCAAAACGTACACAGGTCACTCAGTCCCGTCGATCAAATACATCCAACAGCTCATATTTGTTTAATAATCTACCACCTAATCCGACGGCTATCATTAATGATAGATAACTATCCACCATGTCATTCACTTAAAGTTGATAGATAATACTCATCATGTCATTCACTTAAAGTTGATAGATAATTACTCATCATGTCATTCACTTAAAGTTGATAAATAATTACCTACAATTGCCCTTATTTAAAGTTAATAGATAATTTCTCATCATTGTCATTGCTATACTCTCTAATGGCCCTCTCTCCCAAATCCGCACCATGTGTGGCCACCGCGCCCACACCACGCTCCGGTAATACCCGTGCGCCATTGCCGTCGTCTCCTTCGATAAGATACAGTATAAATTATATTTTCATGCTATATGTATCGTGAAAATGTGCGTTGCACGAGTGCACTTGCTAGTGGTTTCAGGATAATTCATACTCTCCTTTTGGTTCTTCGTGGTGGTGGCTAGTTGCACCCCACATAACGTCTTGGCAAAGCCTGTGGCTATGAGCGTCTTGCTGTGTGATTTGGTGAAATCGGCCGTCGCAACCAGCGAGTGCCTTTTTTTTTGTATGCAATAGAGCTTCTAGATGATTACACGGGATGAGTGGGAGCAGCGGAGTAATAAAATTTAAAAGGAGAGATTATAAATTATAATTAATATGATGTTATTATAAAATTAAATATGTAATTAAAATAATTGTTAGATCGGATTGGATGATTTAGGATGACTTGTGTTAGATCCAAACTCGTACAGGTAGGAAAAAAAAGGGAAAGATGGAAGGACCGGGCGCACAGGAATCAATGCCGAGCAGTCAAGACAGGGGCCCCTGCCCTCCTTCAATGCAGACCCGCGCCCACTCAACTCCTCTTCTCTTCTTCCCACTCCCCCATCCAAGTCTGCTGCGAGGAAACCACCAAACCAAGGGAGGGCGGCCATGGTACTGGCCATCGCCCTCTTCCCCCTCGCCTCCTTGCTCCTCTCCGCCGTCACGCCTGCGCTGGCTCAAATCCGTGAGTATTCTTCTCTCTCTTCTTCCTCCCTCTGCATGTACGGGTAAATAGATCCATGGTACCTTAGAAATGTGTTCCTGCTTGCTTGTTTCCTTGCACGAATCGCCTTACCAGCTCTGAATCGAAATATTCCCCTGTTATTTGTTAGGTGCGATTGATTGATTGATTGATTCTAATATGATATTCCCCTTTGCAAATGAGGCAAGACAACCACAAAACTTTGAGATCAAACCTGTCATCCAGTCTTAATATGTGATTTCGCCTCACCACAAGAACCTAGAAACAGCAAAAGAACAAACCTTTGTTCATTCCACTCTTTGGTATGTTGGTCCTGCTGTCAAAGGCATTCGTCGGTACATCAGCAAAAACATACTATCTGTTATCACGCTCTGGTGTCACTGTGTGCTTTCTGCTGTGCCTTGAGCCAGATGTTTCCTAATGGTTGATCTTGGTGCTGCATCTGGCACAAAAACTTTCATTTTAGATTTTAGTCATGTCAAAACCTATCATATATTTGTGATGGCTCAACTCCTCCTGGTTGCCAGCCGGCCACACGCCCAATATGTACTTCAGATTCTATGTTACATGCACAGAATCAAGATGTTAAGCTTTTTGGGCAGATGAGTTGGTAATACCTTGCAAAAAAGAATCTTTTTAGGGGAAAAAGACAGAGTCGGTAATAGGATATCAGACCCGTATGCATTCTTATGTGACTTCTAAGTGAATCTGTTCATGGTTTCCAAGAGGTTATTAACATCGATAATTCCAATTTCCTGCAGCATCATGCCCTGACGGTTGGCAAATCAGTCCTGATCGAGTTAAATGCTTCATGCACATATCAAGCTCCCTTTCTTGGGATAGATCAGAGGCTCTCTGCCATAACTTCAGTGGCCATCTGGCCGCATTATCATCAGTTCAAGAGCTAAATTTTGCAAAGTCTCTCTGTGGAACTTCCTCTTCAGGATGCTGGGTTGGAGGGCACCGCTACAACACCAATAGCGGTGTTGGTTGGAAATGGTCTGATGATTCATCTTTTTGGAATGAGACATCTTTCCTGGTGAGCCATTGCATGCCAATTGCAGCGATGCTGTGTGTGGTCTAGCCACCAGCAACGATATATGCACTTTGGTGACCAATAGTCATGCTGCACTTACTGGAAAAAAATGCAGCCAGTCCCATGGGCTGATTTGCATGATCAATCACGGTGAGTCTTCTTTTGTTAGTATTGGAAAGTTCTGTACAGTTTATTAAGTACTTTGTTTTAATGGTATGCAAATATAGTTGCACTGACACCCACTGTTTTATTTCAGAAGACCGATGCTACCATGATCACTGCCACAAGGAGTATTTCATAGTCCTCGTCATTGTAAGCGGCTTGATTCTCTCGACCACTCTAGCTGTTGTGGTTTGGCTACTTGTCTATAGGCGAAGCAAGAAAAGAAGAAGATCACGTGAAGTTTCGGTACTTCAGCTACTGCATTAGTGCCACCGCTATGGAAAGTGTTCACCAGTGAAGAACTTAGATCAATCACAAAGAACTTCAGTGAGGGAAACCGGCTTCCTGGAAATGCAAAGACAGGTGGAACCTACAGTGGAATCTTGCCAGATGGATCCAAAGTAGCAATTAAGAGATTAAAGAGGTCGAGCCTACAAAGGAAAAAGGATTTCTACTCTGAGATTAGTAGAGTTGCAAAGCTTTATCACCCTAATTTAGTGGCTGTAAAGGGATGTTGTTATGATCATGGTGATCGCTTTATTGTTTATGAGTTTGTCGCAAATGGGCCATTGGATGTTTGGCTACATCATATTCCCAGAGGAGGGCGGCGCCTTGATTGGGGAATGAGGATGAGAGTTGCCACAACTCTTGCACAGGGGATTGCGTAAGTCATCCCAGCCATTTTACAAGTATTGGGTTTCTTGTCTGTTCCACTCTGGGAAACACTATTTCTGATCGACAGGTTTTGGAAGTAATACTTGATGGAAGCATCACGCTCCTGTGGTCTAAGCTGCACTTAATTTTTTGTTAATTCAGTTTCTTCTTTCATAATACTGATACCTGTCCGGTATGCTTACCCAATTAGACTAAGATAGAAGGGTAAATCGACAGTTCAATGTCTGCAATTTACATGGAAACATTATTTTAGGTTACAATAACGCTTGATCCATGCATAAACCTATTTTGAGTATGGACTGGTGTCCGTCCAGATTTTACGTAATGCTCCCATATAATGGCCCACTTTACTTTATAAATTGGACTATTAAAAGTCCCAGTTGGATTACCATTTTAGGATGGCTTGTTCTTTCTATTACATAATATATTACAGGGACTCCAGACTTGTAGTTGGCTTCACCATTACAGCTTATGATATATGATTGTATTTGTGGTTGCTTATTAAGTGGGACTCGTAGTCTGCAGATGTTTATGAACTATTGTGCACGGGAAACTACTTGGCGCGCTTATGTTATAGTTAGGTTATAAACAATTATAATTGTAGAAGCCAACTGTGTTTCACTGCTCTTTTGCTGCAAGTTCTCACATAAATGTATTACTTTTAGACTACATAGAATGATTGATGCAGCCTTATATAATTCTCAAGCAGTATTAATTCACACGTGTTGTTTGCGTTCCACTGAACCATGATGAGCTCAAATTGCTATTTGACAATAATTCAAGACATTTCGCCGTGTTGCCCTTGTCCTTACAGCCTTATATTTAATTCACTACTACTACTTATTTACGTACTTACTGGTGCTCTTTTTAATCCAGATTTTGCATGACAAGGTGAAGCCCCAGGTAGTGCACCGTGATATTCGTGCAAGCAATGTTCTTCTTGATGAGGAATTTGGTTCCCATCTGATGGGGGTTGGCCTGTCCAAGTTTGTGCCATGGGAAGTAATGCACGAGAGGACTGTCAAGGCTGCAACCTATGGCTACCTTGCTCCTGAGTTCATTTACAGGAATGAACTGACAACAAAAAGTGATGTCTATAGCTTTGGTGTGCTGCTTCTAGAAATTATAAGTGGTCGTCGGCCAGCACAGTCTGTTGAATCTGTTGGATGGCAGACCATATTCGAATGGGCAACGCCTTTAGTCCAATCTCACCGGTATCTAGAGCTGCTAGACCCGCTCATTCAGGACTTACCAGAGGTAGGGGTGATCCAGAAAGTTGTCGACCTTGTGTACGCCTGCACCCAGCATGTCCCCTCGGTGCGGCCAAGGATGTCTCATGTCGTCCATCAACTACAACAGCTTGAGCTAAAGTCAGCAGCATCTGAGCAGTTGAGAAGCGGGACCAGCACCAGCGCGACATCTCCAATGTTACCGTTGGAGGTACGAACGCCTCGCTGAAATCATCAGCCATCAGAAGTTGAGAACCGCAGCTATTCTCATTGCCAGCTGTTAGGTAGCACATTCCTTGGAATGACTCGAGAGCCTCCTGTAACTGTAAGCGTGATGACTTCCTTCTGGGCAAGTACTTAAGGAGAGATGTAGGGCCCTAAAGGCTAAACCTTTTGTAATATCGTTATCAGTTCTTGTCATGGTCATCACTGCTCATTTGTACTCTTTAACTGACCTCGACTATAGATCTGAATATGTTGTTTTAGTGAGCAACCATGTTCAATGTATGTACTCTGTAGAAGCAGCTTATCTTTATTTGATCTAAGTGTTGATTTCAGTAGTTTGTGATGTCTCATCTATCTCTACACAACAGCAAGTTTCATATTTACAATTGAGAACAAAAATGTGCCAAGGTCATCACACAATGGCCAACCAAGATGTATCAGCAACCAAATGGAGTAGAAGGTTCTATTTTTATATACATTTTGAGGAAAAGTAGAAGGTTCTTAAGCTGCACAGCACAGTTAACTGGAGCTAAGCAACGGGCTTTCGCCTTAGCCTGTTGAAGGTAGGTCTCAGTGGTTGGCTAGCACTGGGTTGAACTGGCAGCAGCGGCTTCTTGATCTGTGTGCTACTGGCACCATGGCTAGATGCCGGCGTCGTGCTGGTGCTGGTGCTTGTGCTGGGCGGCTTGCTAGCCCTCTGTTTCTTCGCCTTGGGGGCTTCCAATCGCTCCAGAATCCTTGAAGTTTTCTCATCCAATTGCTTCACTGGAGACGGCAGCTTGGAGCTCTGAGACTTGGCGGCAGCCCTGGAAGTGGCGGGGATGGAGAAGTCGCCTGTATCATCAATGATGATGAGCTTCTCCCACTCCTCAGAAACGCTGGGGGAGGCCTTCTCCTTGGATTGGCTCGGGACCTTGTTCTCCTTGGATGGTTTGGGAACTTGTTCTCTTTGAATTGGCTCGGAAAACTTGTCCTTAGGAGCTCGAAATGATGGTGTCTGTGGCTCACTAAACGAATGAATATGGACAGGGTCTTCAGCCTTCTCCATTGATTCGCTCATGAACATGTTTTCCCTGGGACCCTGCAATGTTGGTATTTGTGGTTCACTGAATGAGTCAAGATGGGCAGGATCCTTCACAGCATAGGCTGGAGCAATTGACCTGCAAAATGAAGTTGAATCAATCACAACTTCACAAGCCATCGTGGTGAACATAACCAGTCAGGTAGCAAAACCCAAGTCAAGAACTGAAAATCATATACCAAATGAAGTATTATGAATTTTGAAGTAACAACTGAGAAGGGGGTACCCAAAATTGCAGACTATCCTTCACCAGAGAATTCAGTTTCGAGTGGAAACCTCTTTCGTTTTGTAGAGGGTTGTAATCCTTCAGCACAATCTGAAATATCTAACTCGTTAGTAGACATGTAGTAACATAGTTGGGAAACCAATGGTAAACCACATCATGCAACTAGAGAGACATCGAGTGGTCCAGCAATACCTTCGATAAAGAGGCTTCAATTGAATTCTTCATGTCC
The DNA here is from genome assembly GCA_019208055.1 of Stipa capillata. Classification (NCBI taxonomy): domain Eukaryota; kingdom Viridiplantae; phylum Streptophyta; class Magnoliopsida; order Poales; family Poaceae; genus Stipa; species Stipa capillata. The sequence goes on along the minus strand of JAGXJF010005195.1, from coordinate 208,006 downwards.
TTGGTAACAGTAGAGTTGCAAGGTCGATTCACATCTGGGAGAGGCAATATCTCTTCAGATCCAGCAAGCCTCTACAGCATTAAATGCTCTTACCATCAGAGCCAAGTAATAAACATATCCTCAAGTTATATTGCAGCAGAACAGGGAAACGTTGCCTATACCCTCAGAAGCATTGGTCCCTTCTCAGATGGTTGGAGAAGATAATAACACTCAAGAGATCCAGTTTTCATAGTTTCAGTATTGCATGCTGAGGAGCACACAAGTCCCTGATCAAGCTTGAAGAGAGTTTCACACAGACCATAGAAAACTGCACAGCACAGGCAATACTGAGATATCAGGATCATCTGAGAAACTATATGTTACATGCTTATTGCAATTGCAATATAATTAAGGATCATCTGAGAAACTGCCCAACATAGAGGATATTGAAATACCTACTCTGGGTGTTCTGATCTGAGCTCTCATCACTTAGAGCAACTTCATCATTTGAGCTGGGAATCACAACGTGAGATTTCCCCATTATGACTCCTGTTAACACACATTATCATTAAATTGAACAAAGTGAAGATAACATCTCTACGGACTAGAGTGTATTATCTCAAGTCAACAGTAGTGGATACCTTCATTTAGTGAGGTTAACTCAGTGCGCTCAATCACATCAAAAGAGATGGAAGTAGAGGCTCGTCGCATGTTTGACCCACCTTCTGAAGTGGGAAGGAACAGTACAGTCTGTTCTCCAATCTTCACAGCAGTATCAGTAACATCAGAAGCTGCAAGCTGTCGGCCAGTTGTTGGGCACAGCCATTTTGCCTTATTTGTGGTAACAAGATCTATAGGACGACCATGGCACCTGCATATCTGTTCAGTGCATTCTGCATCAGCATAATCATCAAAGAGTACAGAATAGGTGAAAGGGAGTATGGAAACATGATAGTTGTTGTCGACAGATGAAATTGCCAAATTTGCATGAAAATGAAGCAGTCAAAAGAAAGCACCACATTCGATCTGTTTTATGCCATTGCATGTCTAGAATTAAATACTCATAGATGGCAAAATAATTTCAATCACCTGACAAGATGGAAAATCGTCAATGATCTGATTTGCTGATGCATATATATTGCAAGATATTTGATTAACAGATTTAATTATGGGAAATCTGAACACAAATACAGCTTGCAGTGTCTCTTCCTTGTCATCCTTTAGCTCTTCTAACCACCTCTTGACTAGCCCATGCAAAACTTGGGTCTCTGCATTCCGAACATTTACAGTATTAGGGATGTTAGAGTTTACATGGCAGAAGTAATAAGGTTAACTTCTCAGTGTTAATAACTCATTGTATGGGAGTTACAACTCTGGGATGTCAATCTAATATCAGACCACAGAGAAAGGTAAATATCACAGTTTAAGCTACAGGATCATATTTTCTGAGAAAGATCACCCTATTATCTAAAGTTAAACAGAGAAAAACCAAAAGCAATAGGTGATCTCTATATTCATCAGGCTTCCTTACCAGGACTGTATCTCCGTATGACACAATTTTCAAGATCACCGATTCTGTGTATGAAACTATTGGAATTTCAGAAACATCATCATACATGAATGCAGCTTCTGTTTCCAACATAACAAACTCCACTGTAATACACTGTTCTGCTGCATCCTGATGACAATATAAGATAATAACAAAGGAATGCCATTATCATGAGAAGATAATTAGTGCATGAAACGGTACCTAATCCCTTTGAAAAGAAATGGAGAAGCCATACACCCATACCATAAGTGATTTTCGGAGAGCTTCTGTGTTTTGTGCAGACATACATAACGCAATTACTTTCTTGGAGATGTCATCAGTAGCCCAAGTATAGATGGCTCTGTTGTTAAAAAGATTCATTAATGGCACATCTGCAGACAAGAGATGTACAGTCAGATAACTTTCTATCGGAAGAGCATTGCCCTGTTAAAAACACACAAATTGACTGTTTGTGCTTGTATTGATCTTGGGAACCATTATACATTGAACATGAAGATCATCCAACGCACATGCAATGGTAATTACCTCCAGCAGGTACGGATCCATGTTGGTCAGGAAGAAAGCCATCCAGAGGCAAATTGTCCACAGCATGGTGGAAATCTCGAAGGCTAAATATCTCTGCAGGGCTATACGCAATCTTGAGCTGATGGAAGTAGACATATTATTAGAAACGGAAGGATCGGAACAGTGCAGAAGGAATGCATGATCTGGGATTAAGACTTCTCAGCACTGCAAATAGAGTGAAGGTGTGACAATATCAGCAGCTCACTCAAATGCACATGGATTGGGCATATTTAGCATTTTCTCTGTCAGTGGTTAATTCATCATTTTTATACTAGGAAGCAAAAGTTGGTAGACCGACATCTACACTGAAAATTAAATCAGACATGGCTCTGCTTGTGCAATTCGGGGTAGTAGGTTAGAGTAGAGTAGATTAGAGCAGCGGGTGCCCAATTCCATTTCAATCGGGGCGAGGGCGAAATTAACAGCAGAGCTCTGCTAGAGTGTCAGAATCAGTGAATAGCAGTTGCAATCATCGGATGAGTCCCTTAATAGCGAGATGTTTACATTCGAACAAACTAATCAATCGTACAGGCAACACTCCCCTGAAATAAGGAAGTAGCAGGATCGCAAATTCGAACGCAACACTGAAGGCACGCAGCAGCAGGTAGATATAATGATAGATAGAGAGAGATGCGGTAGACCTGAGCCGAGGAGGAGGAGGAGGAGGAGTTGGAGGCGACGGGGTAGAGGTAGCAGAGGGCGAGGCGGTCTGGGAGAGCAGCGGTGGGTGACGGCGAGGGGATGGCGGCGTAGAGGTTGGCGAGGTGGAGCAGGCACTGCGCGCGAGAGCCATGTTAGGGCTTGGAGGTGGAGGAATGGATGCGTGGAACTTGAAGTAAGGATACCTGCTTGAGGAGGTGGAGGAGGGGAGGAGGGATGTTGCGCAGGTCGAGGAGGAAGCACAGCAGCGCCATGGCCGGCCGATCGATGAGACGATGAGATCGCCCGCCAGCCTTCTTCTAGCTCTCAACTCCGGCGAGGAAGAGGAGGATATATATAGGCGGCATTTGAAATTGCACAGGAAACACGGCAGGCAGAGCCCCTGAATTTGAATACTAATTCAGAAAAATTCAAACTGAAAGCAGTTGTCATCAAATTGAAAATCTGAGCAAGTATCTATCTAGCTATTGCTCATTCTTTCTGCTTACAATAGCTGCAGCGCAAGCATCAAACTAAACTAATCTAAACTAAGCCCGAATCCACATCTAAGTATCCTTATATTCAAAACTCTCTTTTGCTTCATCAATACAGGTGGCCAATGCATGGCCTGATAGTGGGATAGAGCTGTCAGGTCATCACCATCAGTTCATGCTGTTGCTGACTAAATCCAGAAACAAACCCCACGCTGATGGCCAGCGTCTCCTCTGTATTCCAGTGCAACACAACAAGCAAGACACTAGCAACCACAAGGATCACAGTCACAGCCTCTGTAAGTAAACCTGCAAGCATATGGCCAAGGATGAATATGCTCTACATCACAGTTATACATACAGCTTCTACACCAACAATCTGAGCTTCAATCGAGCCCAAGGGGCTGTCAGGGCTTCTGAATGGAGAACACAACGCCATCATTCAGGGGCAGCAAGCTAAAATATCCGCCCTTCTCATCCACGCAGCATGCCTGCCATGCTAACTGATATGAACCTTGAGGAAACGAGGAGACATCCAGCAAGCAGTCTGAGAATGCCTGGCCACTGTCAGCTGGTTCAAAGCACGCAAAGGCTGTCATCAAGTCCATCTCGAAATGGGAATTCTTCTTGTCACGGGTCTTCCTCATATCACTCTTTATGTGCTGCAGCAGCTTGGAATTCAGTCCAACCATTTCGGTGGTCCTGCGTATCTGAAACTGTTTGCTTCTCGTTCCTGCTATGTCTAAGCACGACGATGAGCTTGTGGCTAGAATGCAGTATAGTTTGGCAATGCGGATGGGAGCCCTCTCCAGCACGCGCTTCCACTGCAAGCAAAGAGTCAGGGACAGCTGGAAACCAGGCGATACTGATATTCTGTCTTTGTTTGCAGGATTGGAATCAAATATGAAAAGCTCAGCACCAAGGCAAGGCCTGCATAAATGTAAAATGTTATCTAATGTTTGGAATCTCCATTTGCAAGCAACGCATTACTTACTGGAAATACAAATTTGGTTGTCTTGACGTTATCACACAAAAAAGTCACATACTACAAAAACATACAATCACACTTGCTAACCTAATGTTCTTATCTGAATCTGCGTTTCTTGTATTTATGTCACCAGACAATGTTAATTTGGGATAATTTGGGACAAGTGGTATTTGGATATTGCATACTGTAGCTTTCCGTCTACAATATGACGATATCAATCTCACTCAAAACAATTGAAGGGTGCAGCATTATATGTACAGTACCTTACGCTGAAGAAGTATTTGGGAACCACGAAGGGCAATTCCATAAACCTTTGCAAAATGCTCGACAGAAATTGCAGCCCTCTGTGCAGAGGAGATAAAGCATTGTCCTCTCCAGTTGTTACTCCTTTGGCATCCCCACGTGCACGAAGCAAAGATGCCACAGCAAACTTGAAGAGAAAATAAGAATCCTTTTCCCGATCACCTGAACAATTCATTCGTGTGCTGAACTGTAAGGAGTCCAGGTCATAAGAAATAGACATGAATTGTTGTAGTTGGGAGACAACTTGGCTATCATTCCTATCTACTCTTTCATGTAAATTTTGTAGGATTGAAACATGAGAGAATCTCTCTGCAAGCCTGCAAGGCTCCGAACTGCTAGGCACCTTTGAGAAATCCACAGAAAACGCAGTACAAAATGACAAAAGTGAGCACATGAAAGCAAGCCTGGCTATAGCAGTTAAACTTTGGTGATCCATATCCCCATGGGATGCAGCTAGGAGATCATAGCTCTTTGCCAGGTCACTCAGTCTTAGAGAACAATTAGCCAAAGCTAGGAGTACTTGGTTGTTCTCTATGGCTACACTTGAAGGGTCTTCTCTTGATTCATGATGAGATATGTCTTTCAGAGCAGAATAATGTGCACTAAGGATGCCAAGAACATTAGTTAGGGTCTCAAGAAATGACGCTCTCAGACTAATGAACCAGCGCTGGAAGAAGAATTCACAATCTGAAGAGGCATTTGATGAGAGGACATCATTTGCTAAGCATGTTCTCTCACAAATACCAGTGACCTTTTCTTGGTAGCCATGCAACTCTGAAGATCCAGCAAGAGTACTGTCGACATCTGTTTCAACGCAGTAAAGGTCCTCATGAAGATCTCCCTCTGTTTTTAGTTCACTAACCAACTTAATGACCGTTGAAGGAAAAAGCAGTAGCTTCAACTCAATTTCTCCAGCACCAAAAAGAAGCAATGATTTGAACCAAAAACTAAAGGAGCCTGACTCAAAAGCATCTGCAACTTTTCTAAAGGCAAACGACGCTGTGAACCAGAGACCTTCGCGACAACAGTACATAGCACATCTATAGGCTTCCCAAAAGCTCTGCTTTCTTGTAAGCATTTTGGCCATCCGAAGGGCACACAATTCCTGAGCTATCCAAGCAGAAGGAGCAAAAAATATGTCAGGGTGCTCCTTAGGATCACCTGATTCTTGATTACCATCTCCGATTTTACAAGTATTCCATGAGATACAAGCACACATTATAAGACGGAAGGATTCATATGTGCTAAAATACTGACAGGCATTCTGCTGCACACACTCAATTAGACCCTTAACACTATGGCGAAGCTTGCAGCTAGCGCCAGATGTTTTACAACGCAAATCATGACAAGCATTCGCAAACTTGAGTGTGCAAAGAATTAGATCATGCACTATAGATGCTTTGTTCTTGCTATTAGCTACTGGTTTGACAGTATCATTTGAAGAGTTAAATTCCTCAGGAGCAACAAATGATTCAACACAGGTAACATGAACTTCAGAGTAATCATTGTCATTTATTTGAGCCAGTTCTTTTATCAGGCATCTTAGTTTATCAAGAGCAACCGAAGCAGCAGAAGGGAAGCCTGTAACAAGCTTTAGCATAAGGTTGAAGAGAGTTCTGTACTTCTTCAATTCAGAGGACACATGGATATGTCTGGTTGGTACTTCATGGCTTCTATTGCTGTCTACTTGATTGACCAGAGATATAATATGATCCACTATTGCTGTTATAATCTTATTCAGAGATCTTTCATCATTGTTATTTTCTTCATGAGTTGAAGGCACGTTGTTGGAAATTCCTTGGCAGCCAGTGTATGAGAATGATGAACTCTCCAGAGTACTTATGGTCTGATGTGGCTTTGTTTGCTTGAGAAAGCAAAAGACATCCACGAGAATTTCAAGAGCAGTACCTTGCATCTCCAAGGAAGAACGATGCAAAAACCTTTCAGCAGCCAGACCAAGCTTAGATAACTCAGAAGCCATGACATGACGAATGCCTGGAGCTTTACCACAGAGCATCTGAAAATTACTTTTTCCAATCAGAAAAAAAGAAAAAACAGAAGTCTAAATCAGAATGTGCAGAATCCATTGGTATTCACCTTTTGCAGAATCCTGAATGCATAGCCCTTACAATCAAGTGGAAAACCCTCATCATCAATTAGTTGTAACAATGTGCCAAAAACAGTACTAGCAACAGGAAGATAGAAAGTATTTCTGCGAAACATAAAACATAAACATTTTAAAGCCGTAGTCTTCATAGAAAGAGAAGATTCATGCCCCAGAAACAATAATAGAAATTCCACCTGCAGTAGCAAATTGACCAAGGAAATAAAGTTAGTTCAAAATCAATCGATAATTGGAGAACGATGATAACTTGATATTTGTGCCTCGTTACTAGCCCCCAGCTTCTCAGATAGAGGATTAATAAATGCATGCCTTGCAAAGATCGCAGCAGTACAAAACTCAGCAGGGAACAATAACGTTACAAAACTCAGAAGGGAACAATAACGTGCTCTGAACCTCCTTTTTCTAAAAGACAAACATGTTCTAAACCTCATTTACCTACTGTTTTTATTTAGTTACGAAAAGCAGAAACCATCTTTTAGATACTTAATGACATAACAGGAAACATACTTGCAGATATGACTTCGACTAAATTTAGGCAAATACATAACTTACCAACTTGTGGGTTACATTACCTGATCACCAAACAAAATAATTGACTTGGACGCCAGTCTGGAGAGCGCCAAGAACATTTCAGCTTTGAATACATCTTCCAGGTTGCCTAGAACCTGCTTTCCAACCTCATGAACTCTATGGATAACAGCCAACGTACAATCAAGCTTCGAGAAAGCCTTAATTGCTGCAAGAATAACTTGAGCTTCTGATGTTGGTGAAGTAATTAATCTTGCTAGTACTTGAAGGGTGATGCACGAGAAGTCCTCTGACAGCTTACAAAAGCAACCAGCCGCAAACAACGCCGCTTTGACCTGCCAAAGGATAAGCACGATCGCTGAACAAATTACTATTAATCAAGATGTAGCGTGTGTGTATTGCAAGATCTTCTATGCAAATCACTAGCCTGATGTCAGAAGCATAAACCATTCATGGTGATTACGGGCACTGACCTCTGCAGCATTGGAGGAGCAGAGGCTGGAGAGGATGAGAAAGCGGACGTGCACGCTGTCCTTGGCGAGGTCGGCGAGGCAGCCGAACATCCTTAGCGCGAGCGCCCTGGCCCGCGTGCTCCCCGCCGTGCCGTACACCGTCGCGACCCTCCTGAGAATCTGGTCGGGCTCCGCCGCGCGCGCGCCGTTGGTCGTGCGCACCGGGAGAAGGGAGCGGACGATGCGGGCCCGGACCTCGTCGTCGTCGGCGGTCCTGAACTCGGTGGCGAGGCGGAGGAGCATGGTCTCGGCGAAGAGGCGGGGCTCGGCGGGCAGGAAGCCGAACGCGGAGGCCACCGCAGCGGGGACGGTGGGGCAGGTGGAGAGGTCACGGAGGCGCGGGGCAGCGGCGTCGAGGGCGCGGAGGCGCGTGGCTGGATGGAGAGGAGGTGGGAGAGGGGGTGAGAGACGACAGGAGTGCGGGGAGAGGGTTTAAGGAGGTTTACCAGGGTTGCGGGAGCGGAGGCCACTGTCGAGGTCGATGCTCCAGTCCATGGCGGAAGCCGCCGGGAACTTCTCCATCGCCGGCGCCGGCGCCGCCTCTCTTTTAATTTGAAGGACCATTACGGAGTTTATCTCAAAGAAAGGGGAGGGATCAAAAACCAAGGAACCCGTTGGATCCGGATCCAACAGTCCCCCGTCCCCGTGCTGCAAATTTAAATGCAGTTTATAACTTGATTTGTCTTTTCTGTCTCTCTCCAACTGCTAATTGAATTTGAATTTTAAATTTTAGATTTTATAGCTTGATAGATGTATCATTTTCATGAGTCCACGTCTGGCACACTGGTAGCGTAAGCAAACTCAACCAGATGAGCTGGACTTGTTTCTCGAGCCAGCCTTTCCCTTATACTTGTATTACCAGGGAAAAATACTACACTTACTAAAACATATTTCGTACATCCAACACAAATTCTAGTATCTTCATTAGTTACTAGAAGTACTGCGAATTTCTCAGTTGACTGAGTTGTATAAAATAATTATGTTACATATTTCTAGACACATAATTTCTAAAGAAATATAACTATCTAATTAACTGCTAGATAAAAAGTCAGCATTTACTTGGAACGAAATATTTTATAAAAATAAGAGAGCAGGCTAACAGTCTACTTACAAGCAATAGCAAATTAGTGGTTCCACCAACCAGATCAAACCAAATCCCAGTATTCCTCCTGAGGAAATGTCGGAAGGCTTTGCTTATTTTATGGACGGCAAGACAGTGATGGCAGAAAGCTGCTCTCTTGATTTAGGCCCCCTTCTAGAGGGTTTATGAGCAGGCTTATGGCTACAGGAAGCCATAAACTCTCTAGAAGGCAAATCTTCTAAGAGCAACTCTAGCAGAACATCTAAAACTCACCCTCCATATCTCTATATGGCTGGCCATCCATAAATATTCTCTCTCCATATTATCCTACCACTCTAGCAGAACATCCATATTTCACCCTCCATATCCTTCTCTTCAATATTTTAATAATATTATATAGCTACCAATAGATTTTTATATATGTACAACGAATATTTTTGAACCGCTCGTCTCCCCCGACCTCTCTCTTCCTCAACTTTCCCCAAACTCCCTCCTTTGCCTGTTCTTCCGCTACAAGCCCCCTCCCCCGAACTTCGTTCCCCTCCCCGTGAGCTCCCTCCCCCGGTGCTCCCCCTTCCCCTGAGCTCCCCCTCCTCCGAAACCTCCCTCTGCCGGCGGCACCCCTCCCCTACTCCGCCGGCATCCTCTTCCCCGGTGGCCCCCCACCCGAGCTCCTGACCCCGGCGGTCCCCTCGCCTTGCGCACTCCCCCGGTGCCGCCGCTCCCAGATCTGGAGTGGGGCAGGCTGGGGTGGGCGTGCGAGCTGCGATGGGCGGGCCAGCCCGAGCTGCGGCGGACGAGGCGAGCCGAGCTGTGACGGACGACGCTAGAGCGGGGCGGCGCTGGAACCGAGGAGAAGCGGCCGATGGAGATAAGGACAAGAGGCGGGGTCCCCTCCCCCACGCCCCTCTCCCTTGGCGGTCCCCACCCCCCGTGTCCCCACCCCTGGCGCCGGGGCTTGAGCAGCAGCGGGATGCATCCTCCCCCGAGCTCCCTCCTCCCCGCCGGTGCTCCTCCCCCCCTGAGCTCCCTCTCCCGCCAAACTTCCTCATCGCGTTTGCTCGCCTCCGGCCTCCCTCTGCTTCTTCAGCCGGCGCTGACCCGCCCGATCTCCACCAACTTCCGCGAGGAGTGCACACATTTGGCCGGGAGGGGGGGGGGAGGGGGGATGCTCTGGGACGGGGGAGTTGGAGGATGGCGCATTTGCAGCTCACGCCATATTTGGCGTGTCTACCCTCCAAGATGGATAGCCTCCATTTTTGGCGTCTCGGATGGAAGCTCTGCTGGAGCTCATTTTTGTTGCTAAAAACGCCATTTTAGCTATAGCGGGTGAGATGGCATTGCTGCTAGAGTTGCTCTAACTAACTGTAGGTTTAAGCTCCCTAAATTCCATATACATTATGAAAAGCTGTCTAAGAGATACTTTTCGAACTTATTTGGAACTCTATTACCACTTTGCCCTCAATGTTTGAGCCACAATTGCCGTTGACCTAACCCTATCCCGCAGCCCCCATCCCTGCCCAGATCCAACCCGTCCCTCCTCTTCCCCGCCGCCTCCCCTTCCTCCCCGCCCCGCGCCCCTCCGCCTCCCCGCCCCGGTGCCTCCCCGGCCGGCGCCGCGTCCCCGGCCCCGCCACCTCCGCACGCCCTGGGCCGTCGCCTCCGCACTCGCCCCGTCGCCTCCGACGGCCCCCGGCCCGCCGCTCTCCCTTCCACGCCGCGAGGGCTCCCGAGCTGGTCGCCTCCGCTCTCCCCCCGGCCTGCCGCCTCCGCCCCGTTGCCTCCGACGGCCCTGGGCCCGCCGCTCTCCCTTCCACGCCGCAAGGGCTCCCGAGCAGGTCGCCGCCGCCATCCCCTTGTTGCCGCCATCCCCTTGCCGTCGCCATCCCCTTGCTGCAGGTACAAGCACACAACTATCCGATCACTTGCACTCAGTGGCATCCTGAGGTATGCTGACTGTAGTGCTACTGTTTATTCCTGAAATTCAACTGTTCATCCACTACTCTTTTCACAGGCCTGATCATATTTTTGCATCCTACTTATCCTTGTCTAGCATTCGTGAAGAGTATACATTACTCTGCTGCTCTGCTATTAAATCTTTACTTTTAACATATTTCTCGGCTGTGATATTTCTTTCTGTGCGCGCTCGCCACTTAGGCAAACATGATGCCTTCAGAGTTTCTCGGCAAGTTAGCTGTTCAAAATTATTTTATGGTGTTAATCCGTACTATGCCTTCAGAGTTTCTCGTAAGCCTCTGTTGCTGGGCTGGGCTCCTTCAACTCGCTGCATCCCTAGATCGTGAAGACGGCGGCGCCGGCAACAATGGCCACCCACCCTTACGCGCCAGCTGACCTCCTCCTCCCGGCCTTCGTGCCGCTGCGCCTCTCCCAGCTCCAGATCCTCGTCCCCTACCTAGCTACCGCCCTCTTCGTCGTCCTCATCGTCTGGCTTCTCTCCGGTACCCTACCCCTCCTCTTCTTTCTTCAGCTTCCTAGCCTCTCGCGATTCGAGATCTCTTCAGCTCACGCCTTCGCTTTGCAGGAAGATGCCGCGGATTATCCAAGACCGACCGCCTGCTCATGTGCTGGTGGGCGTTCACGGGCTTGACCCACATACTCATCGAGGGACCCTTCGTCTTCACCCCCAATTTCTTCGCCAAACACAACCCCAATTACTTCGATGAAGTCTGTAAGTTGATTTTCCTAGCTCAACTTTCATTTTCCTTCCCGCATTGCTGTATTATCCTAGTTACTTCCAAATCAATCAATCAATCAATCAATCAGAATTGTGTTTGAGATGACGGCGCTTGTTGTTCAGGGAAGGAGTACAGCAAAGGTGACTCCAGATACGTCGCCAGGGACACCGCCACCGTCACGATCGAAGGAATCACGGCTGTGTTGGAAGGCCCTGCGTCGCTGCTTGCAGTGTATGCCTTCTCATCTTATGATCTAGCTAGTTCTTCATATGCAGCAGCTTGCTCTGTTTCTTGTGTAATATGTGGAGCACACTTCCAAATTTTTGTTGGTTAAGTCACTGTTCTATAGTTACCTTTTGTTAGTGAAGTTCAATCAAACATGGTTCTGCCACGGGATTAAGCTTCACTCAGATGTCACAACATTTAGGGAATTATTTTACCATGTAGTAAGAGATAAGGCATAAAGGAACTATTTTGATGGTCAACCCCTTCTTTTACTAGGATGTGAGGCCCTGATCTCCATGTCAGAGCATCATCCTCCGAATTAACCGTATGCATTTTACATATTGATGTCCACAGTGTTCTTCCCGGACAATAGTTATGTTTGAATAAGTTACAGCACATGTTTGTTAATTAAATGCATCAACAAAGAATTCAGTCCCTTTTGTGTTTTTGGTTTGTTCCAAATTAAATTGGTTCAACCGCAAAGCATAGCAACACAATTAGTCCACAGCTGTTCAAATCCTGTGATTTCGATTCATGATGTAGCTTTTATTTTATCTTCACAACAAGTTTGCTGCTTGCAGCTATGCTATTGCATCCCGGAAGTCCTACAGCCATATCCTCCAGTTCACTGTCAGTTTGGGTCAGCTCTACGGATGCTTGGTTTACTTTATCACTGCCTACTTGGATGGCTTCAACTTCTGGGTCAGTCCACTCTACTTCTGGACATATTTCATCGGTGCGAACAGTTCATGGGTCGTGATACCAACACTGATCGCCACAAGGAGCTGGAAGAAGATCTGCGCAGCAATTCATCAAGGCGAAAAGGTGAAGACTAAGTAATGCTCGCCTTAGTCACAGTTTCATTGGAACTAGGACACATTGTGCTATGGGCAACATTGTTTGTTTCTTCTTGACACTGAAATTCGTGTGTTCTTATTAGAAATCGTCTTGCTTGTACAACCATGCGCGAACAACATTATCTCGAACGATTTGATTGTATTTCCCTCAAACAGGGTTGCTGCTTATTCCCTTAAATAATTCTCTGATTTTGCCATTGCAAATTAAATTGAGTGCGCTTCCAAATAACAAAATACTAGGAAATTTAAGCCTTCCTGTTCACTAGATGATGTTATGTTAAATGCAGTAGATTGTTCCGGCCAGACCTTTTAATGATCGTTACATGTTGGATGTCGGAAAACACCAACAAAGATGGTTTACATAGAGAGCTGGCCGGCCGAGTATGAGAATGTGCTGTAATTCATGCAGGTTGCGAGATGCCAAATACCCTGTGATAACAACTTCAGAAATACCAAAGTCATGTTTAGGTTTCGGGTGGGAAAAGCCAAGTCGGAGTCCATGGGCGGCCGCCGCCATCTTCTTCAACGGCAGCGGCGCTACAGTCCGTTCTCTCATCGCAGTAGCCGTCAGCAGCTGGGAGCGACTGAGGAAGAGAGCACGTCCCATCAATGTGCTCCACCGTCCATGGCCGGTGGTCTCAAAGACCTCGAACCGAGCCGGCATGAGCGTCGGATGGGGGAGCTTCGATCATCTCCGTCTTCCGTTCCACCATCAACAGTCGATCGCCGGAAGCGACCAGATAGAAGTAGGAGTGCCCACTGAAGTTAAGAGTCTAGCACCTCATCTGTTGGCGTTCTGAATGCAAAAAGGCATCTGCATTTTACACTCGTACAACAGACCTCAATCCGGTAGCTGCTCTCCAGTTGTGCAGTTTCAAATGCCACAAATATCACAGGGGCAAAAGGCAACTCAAATCTGGGTGACTTAACATAACCACTTATTCCTGCCTGCGCACAAGAAGGTCCGAAAACAAAGCTAGAAACGACGAACACTGCAATATTTTCTCAGGCGAAGGTAGCTGCACGGTACGGCTTTGAATTCTGGCAGGCAAAACCTTGGAATCTTACTTTGGGGCTGTTGCTACGGCAGGACGGAGAACCTATTGCCTCGACTCTACCTGCCGGCTTCTTGCCGTAAGAGCTCCCGAAAGGAGAAAATGATGGTCTTCTTTTACCAAACTGTGGATCATGGATAACAGGGTTGTTAGCGCTTACGGGAGGCGAGCTGCCGAAAATGCCCACCCGACTGCTCGAATCAGTGTCGCCGTCAGGCTCATTCTGAGAAACAGAACGTTGGATTGGATGTCATATAATCGAGTAATGTTTGGCAAACTATGCTGTGGTAACTTTTTTTTCTAGAAAAAATAACTATACAATAGTATTCAACCAAGAACAAGAACTAGTTAAGGTGACTACCATGCTGAGGATGAGATCAAGTAAATCTGGAGTGGAGTCTGATGATCTGTACACCGGGAATGCGCTGCGAGCAATTACCGAGAACAAAATTTCAGCAAATTAAGAACATGATCAATACCAGAATATGCAGTAGTACATAAATTGCACAAAGAATAAAACCATACATGATTCCATTATATGATATAAACTGCAGAGAACTAACCCTCCTGGCTTGGGGACGGCTCTGTTGACGGTTTCGACAAGGAATGGAAGGCGAGTGGCACGGCGAGGCTGGGGGCAGATAACCTCAGCATCCATCTGCCCAAGCATGGACCTCCTCTCAGGCAGACCGGTCCTTATATGAAAGTTCTCCGTTCCATTTTAGATTGTGCAGAATCACGGCCTCCTGGAACCCAAGTCACCATAATTTGGCCATTAATTGATACACATCCAAATTAAAGTGGCCAGATATGGTGGAAATGCAGTGTCTTAATGTGTACCACCATGGTAGTACTAGTCACATGACTAGTAATGCGTGTGGAGAAAGAAATTAGTAACCTGCAGGAGATGTAGAGAAACTAATTAGGGGGGATTTAGTTTTCTTATCAGCACCGCAACTGGATCGAAAGGAGATGAAAAAGCAGTTTCGTTTTCTTTCTTAATTTACGTCATTGTGTGCGAATTGGAGAGAAGGAATGCTCGGTTACAAAAACAGGCAGGAAAAAGACAAGCAAAAGATGTTAATTTTTCTTAGAACACGAAATGTATTAACTAATGCTTGTACGATGAGAAAGGTTGGTCTTTGCGGGATGATTTCAACAAAGAAGAATTCTCCGAGTTTGTTCCCCTAGAGTCGTGTTCCGAGATCTACTTAGTTGACAATTTGCATGAAAGAAACGGAGACCACCACATGGACTGGGGGCAGCAATAAAAACAGCAGTAGTACGTGCATTCGGATCCGGAGCTTTAACTGCAGCAAGAATCACCAGTTGTTGCAGTTAATCTATCTATCGTCGGTCGAAGAGGCCACAGCGAAAAGATAAAATCACATGAACCAACGTAAGCGTAAGTGCACTTCCAAACAGCACAAGCCAAACTTGGAACAATCTGGAAGCTAGCAGCAGGGCCATGCTTAGGTGGTCGAAACATCACGTATTGCAGACGATTCCCCAATCAACAATCGAATAGAGAAGAAAGAGTCGCAGCTTAGTAGTAAATTACACATGGCACTGGTTCATCCATGGAATAATCCCTGCTCTTCCAATTGTTTAAGCCAGCGAACAGTTGGTCCCGACAATATTTCTGCTGTCTTTCTGCCAACCGGGCCAGGAACACGTCGAATTCGGCGTCGGGGAGGGGCGCAGCGCACTTGTCTGCCTTGTCGATCTTTATGGAGTATAAAGAAGGAAAGAAGCCTTGTTTAGGATCAGCGTGGGATCGAGCTGCATGCAAAAGAAAAGCCCTAGTCATGCCCGATAACCACCTTTTTCTAATTATGCCTGATGCTAATTATCTGACAGAAAAGTGCAGCCTGAAGAGACAAAAATGCATTTGCAGCTTGTTGCGTTGAGAGTGGGATTCGGACCAGAACCTTAATGAATGCAAGTTCTGGCGAATCTCAATCTGAATCTGACTGAATGAATGCATGTTGACCGCAGGCATGGCCAGAGTCCAGAGACAGCGGTCACACCAACGGACCAGCCATCCGCATTCCGAAACAGGACTGCTTTGTACTTCTTCCATAACATCAAGGTCATCAAAACAATACTCCCACAGTAATTCCATTATCTTCCAAATCCTCATAACCTCTTACCTTCAAATGCAATAAGCAGGTAGTTCTGATCAATTGTAAAAATTAAGTGATCACCCAAAAGTTATCATTAAAATTTCCAGCATCCAATCAAATGAAATTAAAGAATGGCAATTTATTAAGGGAAACTCTACACGCCGGCCTGCCTATTGAGAAAAGAAATCCTCCTAGCATCTGGCCATTCATTCCCATACCACTCATCCAACCATCCATTTATTCTATATAAAATCCCCCAACCCAATTAGGGTTTTCCATTTCATCTTCTCCTCCCTTGGCTGCCTCCTCACCTCCCTCCGCTCGCCGGCAACCGGCTTCCCCGCGCCACCCAAGGAAATCCATCCGGGAAGGGGAACCGACCGAACAGGAGAGAGAAGGTGGGAGGGAGATCCGTGAGGCGTCTCCATGGCTGCCGAGACCGAGAAGGAGGGCAACCTGGAGGCTGTCCTCAAGGAGTCCGTCGACTTGGTACGTACGGCCACAACCTCTACTATCTGCTCCGCGTCCGGTAGCTGTGGTTCTTGGGAAAAGCTCGCGTCTTTGTGCTGTTTAGTTCTCGGCTGTGCTGCTCCTTTTCGGCAAAATTCGCATCTGGGTTCCTCTCCTCCTGGTTTCTTGGATTGCAGGTCTCATCATACTGCTGCTGCGTTCTTGTTTTGCGGAGTCCCGAGAAAATTCTAGTGGACATTATACCATAGGAGTTCTTTTTTACTCCGCTAATTTGTTTTACAAATCTATGTTCCTACATGTGCTTCTTGTTCTGTTCATGGCGACAGTTCAGTGTACGGGCTGTTGCCTCACGTGCGTCCTGTTTTGTTCATGGAACTGGGTCGGTGAATTCCTTTGTTTTTCTGCAGGAGAACATACCCCTTGAGGAGGTGTTTGAGAACCTGAGATGCAGCCGCGAGGGTGCGTCGTCGTCAACAACTGGGACTCGGCGAGCGGCTGCTGCAGCTTCTCCATTAGTTGTTGATGGAAACGAATTATTGTTGTACATGAGAAACAAATGATTGTTGTACATGAAACAAATTATTGTTGTATGGAAAATAAAATACTCGAATCAATGAAACATAAACAAATTAGATCGGCAAGCGTCTGCTGCAGCTTCTCCATTAGTTGTTGATAGAAACAAATTATTGTTTTACATGAAACAAATTATTGTTCTACGGGAAATAAAATACCCGGATGAATGAAACATAAACATATTAGTCCGGATGAACAAACATTAGTTGTTGTATTGGTTTTGACAAATTTGTTGTACAAGTTTGAGTAAAATGTTTCCCTCTCGCTACGCAAATGTTTCCACGCATTGGTTCAACAAGTTTGTTGCCTACGTCTTAACCATATGTTTTTGTATCACGACAACAATGTTTCCACGCATATCTACTCTGGCCAATTCAAACGTCAATTAAACCAATTAAATTCGTAATTTATTTCCTAAAATTTCGGGATCAGTTTCCTTAAAAATTGGATCTACAACATATGTTTCCATTGTTGTATTGGCTCGAAAATTTTGTTGCGCAAGGTTTACTAAACTGTTTCTCTCTCGCTGTACAAATGTTTCCATGTTGCATTAACAGAAGGAGCCCACGATGTTTCATATTATCAGTACAATTGTTTCCTACAGTCACTAAAAATGTTTCCCGTAAATTTAGCTAATCATGTTTATTGCTAATCTTGCCGTCTAATCCGACGGCTGTGCACTGTGCCTATAGAATGCACAAATAGGCATACCGATTTGTAGCAGTCGCCATTTATTAAAACGGAGCCTGAGAAAAGTTTTAGCATCCTATTCATAGGTGATGAGAGCGGATGTGATGACTTCATCCGCAGTAATTTGCTTCCCCGAAAGAAAATGCCTTCAAAAATCCACGCCACGCTTCTCTCCCTCCGCCTCGCCGCCGCCATGGCGGCTCCCTACCATCTCCTCCTCCTCCTCCTCCTCTTCACCATTCAGCTCGCCTCCTCCTCCACTGACCTCGCCGCCCTCCTCTCGCTCAAGTACGCCGTCACCAGCGACCCCGCATCCGTCCTCTCCGCCTGGTCCTCCTCCCACTACTGCCTCTGGCGAGGGGTCACCTGCCACCCCTCCTCCTCCGCCGTCGCCGCCCTCCACCTCCCCGCCGCATCTCTCTCCGGCACCCTCCCCGCCTCCCTCCCCCCGCGCCTCCGCCGCCTCGACCTCTCCGGCAACAACTTCTCCGGCCCCATTCCCGCCGCCTTCCTCGCGTCCCCCACACTCCGCGCCCTCAACCTCAGCTTCAACCACCTCTCGGGGCCCATAAAGCTCCCGCCTTTCTCCAACTCCTCTTCGCCCCCCTGCCTCGCCCTCACTCACCTCCACCTCGCCGGCAACTTCCTCGTCGGCCCAATCCCCTCTGCACTAGCGCAATGCCGCTCGCTCCGCGTCCTCGACGTCTCCCGCAACGTCCTCGAGGGCGCTATCCCGCGCGCCCTCGGCCGCCTCGCCGCTCTCCGCGTCCTTGACGTATCCCGTAACAGCCTCACCGACAGGATACCCCTCGAGCTTGCCAACTGCCGGGAGCTCGCCGTGCTCGTGCTCACCAACCTCACCGCGTCGCCAGAGGAGCAACCCGAGTTCAACGCGTTCGTCGGTGGGCTGCCTCCGGAAGTGGTCGCCATCACGGCGCTTCAGGTTCTCTGGGCACCAAGGGCCAACTTTGACGGCCGGTTGCCAACGTACAGGAACGGTTCCTGCAGCCTCCGAGCGGTCAACCTTGGGAAGAACTATATTGCTGGTTCAGTGCCATGGTGGCTTGGGGAGTGTGGAGACTTGGCATTTCTTGATCTGAGCTGCAACAGCTTGGAGGGCTCAATGCCTGCTGAATTGAGAATAGGATGTATGAAATACCTCAATGTCAGCCAGAATTCACTGTCAGGTCCACTCGTTTCATCCACTGAGAGCAAATGCTCGAGCCGTTTGACCGATGATGATGTTGTAATTCAGTACTATGAAAGATTGGTTAGGAGTGCGTTGGTTGGTAACCCTTTTGGTTCTGTGCTGCTGGGGGACATTAATAATGTCGCTCTCCATGATTTCAGCAACAATGGTTTTGGCGGTGTGTTGCCATTGCTTGACTTGCATCTAGATGGAAATTACTCTTATGGCTTGTTGCTCAACAGCAATATGTTCAACAGCACGCTTTCTGGTGGATTTTTTGGATTCTGCAAGGGTGCAAGTGCGGTTTCAGTCAATTTGAGTAGTAATCAGTTGTCAGGCAGCCTTGATGCGCTCTCAAGCTGTATAGCTCTTCGGAGTTTTGATGCTGGTTACAACAAGTTCAATGGGCCAATCTCTCCTGGCCTTGGTGACCTGCATTTGCTGCAGAGCTTGGTCTTGAGGGGAAACAATTTGACAGGTGAGATCCCGGGGCGGTTTGGTGATTTGGCTGATCTGGAGGTTCTGGATTTATCCAGAAATTCTCTGACAGGTATCCTGCCGTCACATTTAGTTGACGCACTGCGCCTTAAAGTATTGATGCTTGACCACAACAGCTTCTCAGGAAGCATCCCTCCTAATTTCAGTGAACTGGCTCAACTCGCAGTGTTTGATGTCTCGTTCAATAACCTATCAGGTGATATTCCTTATCTGAGGCACTCCGCTGATTGCAGTTCCTTTGTTGGCAATCCCCTACTGTCCCCATGTTTGCGTCCAAATGCATCTGTATCACCATCAGCAGCAACAGATTCCAGGAAATGGGCTCAAAGATGGGGTGGTCACATGACTAGATCCAAGTTTCTGATGGTGATTGTAGCTGCTGCTGCAACTGCTCTAGTGTCTTTTCTTCTTGCGGTCCTTCTCTTCTTTGTGTGCAAAAGAAGGAAACAAGCAAAGATTGCAAATTTTAGGAGAAAAATGGTTGTGACATTTGCTGATGCTCCTCCTGAGCTTACTTATGACAACCTTATCCGAGCAACAAGTAACTTTAGCATCCAGAACTTGATTGGAACAGGTGGTTTTGGTGACACCTACAAAGCTGAACTGGCTCCTGGTTATCTTGTAGCAGTGAAGAGGTTAGCCATGGGGCGTTTCCAAGGTCTTGAGCAGTTTGATGCAGAAATCGGAACTCTTGGAAGAATTCGCCATAGGAATCTCGTTACACTTATTGGTTACCACATCGGAGAATCAGACACTTTCCTGATCTACAACTATCTTCCCGGTGGGAACCTTGAGAGCTTTATACATGAGATGGAGAGCAGAAAAGTGTTGTGGGCTGAGCTTCACACCATAGCCATGGACGTTGCACAAGCGCTGGCTTTCCTGCACTGCTCCTGCACACCTCGGATAATTCATCGAGACATCAAACCGAGCAATATTCTGCTGGATGAGGAGCTGAATGCATACTTGTCAGATTTTGGTTTGGCGAGACTGATAGAAGTTACACAAACGCATGCCACAACTGATGTTGCTGGGACCTTTGGCTATGTCGCACCTGAATATGCAACCACCTGCAGAGTCTCTGACAAGTCTGACGTTTACAGTTTTGGGGTTGTTCTTCTAGAGTTGATGTCAGGCAAGAGGTCTTTGGATCCCTCTTTCTCACAGTTTGGCGATGGTTTTACTATTGTAGCATGGGGGAGGATGCTGATGCAGGAAGATCGCACCAGTGAATTCTTCTTTCCAGGACTTTGGGATACATCACCAAAGGACAGATTGACTGAGATGCTAAAGATTGCTATATCTTGCACCTCAGAGTCACTAGCTGTTCGGCCATCAATGAGGCAGGTGGCGGCAAGGTTGAAGCAATTGAGGAATGGCCAATGAACAGTGAGCAGTTTGAAGATGTTTCTTCCTTCCATTGTTCAGTGGTCTATGTGACATGAAAATTTTGCACTACTGTTGAGGTATATTCTTAATACACTAGCAGAGTGCCCCTGTGTTGCAGCGGATAAAAATTTTAGAAGGAAAGATAATATCATAAAATAAACTATGATGGTTATTTTGTTTCTCAATTTATGTTGTAGCATGTCTTGTTCAAAATTAGTGTTATACGATCTTTCTTTCTAGAATTTATATCCGTTGCAACGCATGGACACTCTGCTAGTAATAGTAGATCGACAGACAGTTGACACAGAAGAGCAGCAGAGTATTAAAAAGAATCATACAATTTTGAATCTCAGGAGAAGATAGAAGAAACAGTTGATTTCACCCTTACACAATCCCAAAATTCTCCTTCATCTTCTCTTCTTCTTCTTCTTCTTCTTCTTCTTCTTCTTCTTCTTATTCCTTCTCCTTCCCCTTGTTCCCTTCCCTTCTCTTCTCCTTCCCCCAACCGAGCTCCTCTTCCTCCCTTTGGTCGGCAGCTAGGGCAGCCCGGCTAGGAGGTGAGGCGGCTCGGCCGGGGCGGCGGCGACGGCACGGCAAGGGGTAGCGGTTGCTTCTTCCTCCCTTCTTTTTCTTCTTCTTCTCCTCCTCCTTCCCCTTCTCCTCTTCCCTTCTCTTCTCCTTCCCTCAACCGAGCCCCTCTTCTTTCCCTTGGTTGGTGGCTAGGGCAGCCCGGCTAGGAGGGGAGGCGTCTCGACAGGAGTTGTGGCGGCGGTGGAGGCGGCACAGGATGAAGGGGCGCGGTGGGGATTGGACGATGATGGAGCGCGCAGCGTGAAGGGCGGCCGGCCTCGAGCTCAATTGAGAGGAGTCATTACTATATTTAAGCTAGTTAGTTTGTTGGATTTTGTTTAAGATTTTTTAGATCTTTATTATATCTAAGGTAGTTAGTTTGTTGACTTTTGTTAGAGATTTCTTAAGAATGTGGTTAGTAGAGAGGAGTTATATCTAAGGTAGTTAGTTTATTGGCTACTGTTAGAGATTTTTTAGGAATGTGGTTAGTGGAGGAGAGTTATATCTAATATAGTTAGTTTGTTGGTTTTTGTTAGAGAATTTTTAGGAATGTGGTTAGTGGAGGAGAGTTATATCTAAGATAGTTAGTTTGTTCGCTTTTGTTAGAGATTTTTTTAGGCATGTGGTTAGTGGAGGGGAGAGTTTTAATGGGAAGAAGGTGTGGATGAACTCGATGGCAATTCAAGTTGTGTCACGTCGTCTTTATTTGCGGCTACCGGCAAGTTTGATTTTGTAATTAAGCAGCCACCATCGAGTTTGTTTTTTAGTCAAAAATGGAGGGGACGGGTGGAGCGAGTTTGTTTTAGTAGTTAACATAATCACATTGAGTTTGTGATAATTTTTTGCATACATAATGCATGAATGTCAAATGGTTGTTGTTTAGTTGCATAATCACATTGAGTTTATTTTTATAGTTAAGTGGCTAATAACTTGTTTGTTATTGTTAAATAGAAACATATAATTTTTTACATAGATAATGCATAGTTGGTTGTTGTTCAGTTGAGATTTTCTAGCTATGTGAGAGAGGAGGGGATGGATCAACCAACAGTAGAGGAGGCCGTGGGTGAATCAACCACCACCAACTCAAGATTTCTTTCTAGTCCCATATGCATATGTTTCAAGAAACATTGCAAGGAAGATCGATTGTGTATGAATTGAAATGACTGAACATGCTTGTCGCATACTGAACAATTGTTATTTCAATAAATAATTGTCTATAAATTAATAATCCAAGATTAGCATGATGGCTGGTCAAGTTTAAATTGGTAAATCTTTGCCAGTGAAAGTATTGAAATGCCCGCTGGAATCAGAATATTGACCGTTGTTTGATCGAAATAATTGCGTATTAATTTTTACCACTCATCAGACTGATTCTTTGTTTGTACTCTATGCTTTTGATGCCTAGTTTGGCAGTGGAAATCATCAGATACATGTAAACGGAACTGTTGTAACTTGTAAGCCAACTCGTTTCTAACAAGTGTGAAGTTAAGCAGAATTTCTTTCCACGATGTATGACACAAATGCTCATGGTCAAGGTTCAGTTACATTATCAAACCCTGATCTTCTTGTCTTGTGTACTTGCAGATCCCAGCAGATCTCATCAACATGGTGTGCCGCTAATATTAGTCTGCAAGCATTCTTGTCTAAGCTGACAGTCATAGTTGAGGTGATCTCAATTCTCAAGAGCTATTAATCTTAGATCAGTTGCGGCAACCTGGAGATGGAATTGAGACCATCTCTCTTTCCTCTGGACTGGAGTGATATGAATGGAAAGCCTTGTTAGGAAGATTTCCGTTCCTTTGGAAGTATTTGGCAGCATGAGCAATCTGCACTTGTTCTGAAGCTTTTTCTCTGGACTTTTCTTGGTTCTGAAACTTAGTCATTTCGTCAGCAGCATTACGGTGCTCTGTTTCAGAGGAAGAAAGTAGCCGAGAGATGAAGTGAAGCAGTGGGCCGGCCTTGTGATGGAGCCATCACCGTATGCAAAAACACTTGGATATCGATGATTGTAAATTTGTTAGGTCGTATCATCAACTGAATCCTAGTGTAGTCTGCGATCACTTGCAAACCGGCGCCCTGTACCTGTGGAGGATGTGGAGGCGCTGAGCCCCGGCATGGGCGTCGGGAACAGCGCCAGATAGTGATTATTGTCGACTTGTTTTCTTTTTCATTACCATCCATACCTCATCACAGTGCACAGCAAAAGAATAGAAAAAAACTTGATGCATTTTTGCATAAAACTTGTAACACGACAAAGTTCGTCAGCACCTCAAAAGGAGCTTAAATTAAACAAGAGTTGGCAACGAGACAATCTAAAAGGAGAGATACCACTAGAGAATTATTCTTGTCTTTCGTGATACATATAACCTCTTACAAACTACACTTTTTTCTGTCGACAAACAAACCTGCCGAACATAAAAGCAACATCCTAAATAAATAGGACAAGTGCGACGCGAATGCGCTTTGCTTATTCTACAGGACAGTGATCACTTCACGGAAGCGTCGTGAGGTACGCCTTGCCCATTTACGGATCTTGTCTAGAGGTATCTCAAAATTCAGTATGGTAGCACGGGATATTGTGACCTTGGGTTCTACAGTGACATGCTCAAGCGGCATAAGAGCCTTTTCCAGAATGCAGTAGACAGTCTTCAAAAGAAAGAATCTACACAAATTCTATTTATCTGTCTAAATAAAATAAAACAGTACTCACGTCCAAGTGCAGCGTCTCCAGTTGGGGTGCAAAATCCAAATACTCAGCCAATCGGAGAATTCCGTTATGGCTATTTGGATCATCTCAGTAGATATTTGAAAAGTCAGATGCTCAAATTCATAAACATGCACTGTGGCCTTACTGTCACCGTATCGACCACCTGAAACATGACCAAAACAAATTAAGATACACAAAGTTTGAAAGAAAAAGAAGTAGGAGGTAAGCAAACCAAAAGATAAACATTACCTGTTCCTTCTTCTCCATATAAGCTGTCACACACAGCATCTTGACTGGCAATACACTGGGAACTTCAGTGAATGCATGGCCCAGTGCATTATTGCCTGTATTGCATCTGTTCTGCCAACTAGCAAACGTTGAAGTTTATCAAGTTGGTGTGGTATGCTTAAATTGGCCAAAGCAGAGCACGCGAAGATCTCAAAGTCTTCAAGAATTGGACCTTTTTTTAGGAAGCCTGAAAGATCTCCGGATATATCAACAAATTGCAAAACAAGCCTTCTCAGTTTCGTAAAGCCACACATACCTACATGGGTGTGGCCTTATAGGAACATCGCTGAGAAGCAAGAGAGTCGTCTTCAGCATCGAAAGCCTCAAGAGTGAAGTGGTAAGCAGCTTGTTTGGATGGGCCTCCAGTTTTCTTGAGGTTAATGTCTATTATCTTTGGCTTGGATGCAGTGGCAAAGCAAGTTCATCAAATCAAGCAAATGTTTTGTATAATAATAATGAGAAAACTCCGGCTACATTGGTGGCGGCCGACGGCAACTCCGGCGACTTTGGAGAGAGGGGGGGCGGAGCCGAGGAGGCAAGAGGAAGGCAGAAGGCCGTCTGTCCCATGCGAAATTATCATACAACCCTTATGATTTGGTACCTTGGCTCTGCTGAGGTACTTTCCAAGCACCGTAGAACAGCTCTATTAGATTAATTATTGGATTAATTTTGTCTGTCAGTCTTTCCTCGTCGTCCTCCTCTTTTCTTGGAGCCTCAACTTATGTTTGTGATGTTTCTTGTTTGAGAGAAGAAAAAGGGAAGCCCTTGTGATCAAATCCATCCATTCCTATGCAAGAAGCAGTGTACCATGACCTTAGACTTACATACTGATTCAATTCCCCAATCAACTGGCAACTCAATCCTACTCTAGTCTAGTCTCAAATTTACTTAATTGCAACAAAAAAAAGAAGGATTATTGCTGCTCTATTCACTTGACCTCCTTGTTGTTGGCCGGCGCCGGCGCCGGCGCTGTCGCCCTGTACTTGTAGAGGTTGGCGAAGTAGAGGAAGACGGCGAGGTTGATCGTGCTCAGCACCGCCAGCAGCCAGTAGAGGTAGTCGAACCTCCCCACGTTGATGTTCTGCGCCAGCCACGACGCCCTCCCCCTCTCCACGTCGCCAGTGGCCGCGTCGATCGCGTTGTTGAGCGCCGTCGCCAGGAAGCACCCCATCCCGCCCGCCACCGCCGCGTACGCCGACCCGACACTGCGCATGGCGTCGGGCGCCTCCTGGTAGAGGAACTCGAGGAGGCCGACGAGGCAGAACACCTCGGCTATGCCGATGAGGCAATACTGGATGAGGAGCCAGTAGGCGCTCAGCCCCGGCATCGGCGTCAGGAACAGCGCTAGGTACCCGTGCTCCACCGCGTAGCCCCTCCGGTACCGCTCGAAGAGCCCCGCCCAGGCCACGGAGAGGATGGAGAAGAAGAGGCCGAGACCCACGCGCTGGAGCTGGGAGGCGCCGTGCGGGTGGCCCGTGAGGCGGCGGGCGAGGGGCGCGAAGGTCTGGTAGTAGAGCGCGAGGACGAGGAAGATGGCGAGGCAGGGGAAGACGGGCATGCAGGTGACGGGGAGGTGGAGGGTGGCGAGGCTGGTGTTGAGCGTGTAGGCCTGCTGCACCGACAGCGTCAGGAACTCCGTCAGCACCACGCTCAGCATCACCGTGCACGCCGGCACCGGCAACAGCCTCACCAGGATCTTCACCTCCTCCACCTGCGTCACTGTGCACAGCCGCCACGGGTCCTCCTCCTCCTCTGGGCTCAGCCGGAGCGCCGCCTTGTCCAGCCACCTGAAGTCGTCGGTGTGCTCGATCTTGGCGCTGCCCCTGATGGCTGACTTGGCTCCGGCGACCTCGTAGAGCCCCACGTAGCCGCCGCTGGTGAAGTCCGCCTTCCTCTTCCGGAACGCGGCCACGAGCACCTGCGCCACCCTGGTGAGCGGGCTGCCCCCCGGCGCGCGGTGCCTGTAGAGCGGCGTGCCTACGAAGAAGAGCGCGTTGGAGGTGCCCATGGCCAGCGCCAGCGCGCCGAACGCCGCCGCCCAGCCGTGGTGCATCTGGATGTACACCACCACGGTGAAGGCGGCGATGGCGCCCAGCGTCACGGCCAGGTAGAAGAGGTTGAAGAAGCGGTCGAGCCGGCGCTTGTACTGGGGATTCCTCTCGTCGAATTGGTCCGCCCCGAACGACGACACGCACGGCCGGATCCCCGCCGCCCCGAACGCCGTCACGTAGAGCGCCGTGTAGAGGTATGCCATCTGCCACGGCATGGCCTGCTCGCAGCCGCCGAGCAGCATGGCGAGCTTGTCGCAGCCGTCCTGGCTGGGCACGAGCGCGGGCATGGTGGCGCAGAGCGTGAGGGCGATGAGGCCGAGGAGGTAGAGGGTGGTGAAGGCGGCGATGGTCCAGTAGCGGCCGAGGTAGGCGTCGGCGAGGAAGCCGCCGAGGACGGAGGAGGCCTGGGAGATGCCGAGGAAGTTGTTGACGGCGTTGGCGGAGGTGGAGAAGGGGCGGTGCATGACCTTGAACATGAAGATGACCATGTTGACGGAGAGGCCGTAGTAGGCCATGCGCTCGGCCATCTCGTTCCCGAAGATGAAGAAGGCGGCGACCCAGCCGCCGGTCCTGGCGAGGTCGGCGTCGGCGATGGGCTCGCCGCGGATGTCGACGGGCGTGGTCCCGACCGCGGAGCCGGAGGGGTGGTAGGCCCCGGCGGAGATGGAGAAACGGCGCTCGTCGCTCTCCAAGAAGTGGGAGCCGAGCTTCTTGCGTTGCAGCGAGAGTGAGCTGGTGAGAAGCTCCGGCGGCGGCGGGGACTTGATCTCCTTGGCCTTGGGCGGTTCCATGTCCAACACTTGAGCGATTCGAGCAAGAAGAAGGTCTGGGGAAAGGATGAAATCTTTGCAGGGAAGAAGAGGCCTCTACTCTAGGTGGAGGTGAAGAGAATCAAGAGATCCATGAGAGGATTTATTGCGAGCGAAAAGGGAGAAGGAAGGAAGCATGCAGTTAATGGCCGTCGATGTGCAGTAACAAAACTCCAACTAGCGAGTAATGCCAGGGAAACTAAGCCATGCATGATCGAGATGGACAAAAAGCTAGCTAGGATGAATTGAAGCCACACGTACCCCGGCCAACAACAAACACACAAATCGTCAATTCCACTGACAGAGGCAAGTGCTTAATTTGTTGGGTATTGGAAATGCACGCGGCGGGAAGGAAATTAAAGTATGGCATGCTAGCTCCAACCACCGCACGATCGATTCAACAAGACAAAGAAAGGAGCCTCCACCAACACGTACCAACACCTGCCTCTGCCTGTAAAAACGTTCGATCGCTCCTTGATGATGATAATTGAAAGACAAGCTCTAGTACGTCCGTCCTAACCAACATGCAGCAGTAATAATGGATCGATGGTACACCATACCAAGATGGATCTAGATGAGATTCCTGTGTCGTTGTTTAGGCGCGCGCCATAGCATTGCAATTCAAGATGACATGAGAGGGGAGGACAGCCTCGCTCTCTTGAATGCCTTGTCTTGCCAATGCATCGCCATCGATCGCTCTCCATGATGGCTACCACAGGGCATGCAGGAGGGGATTGGCCGAATTAGATTAAATTCGCGCGCGAGTCCAGTCCAGTCCACCTACTAACGTCCACCGGTTAATAAATTCATAGCTGCAGATGAGGAGGCTGGAAACGCATGTGAATTTCAATTTCTTTTCTTTCTGCTCGATCGATCGTATCAATCAGGATCGCTGAAGCTTGCTTCTGCTCCTTCCGCATCTTAGGCCGGACGGACATTCTTTCCGGCAGGCCAGCAAACTTGCACTCCGCTATTAGTATGCATTAAGGAATCAAGATATCGTACGAGTGTAACACGATTAAGCACTTCTAAATCTAGGAGCTACGGCTGAAATTAATCATGTTTACAGACATGCATTACTCCTTAAGAGCAAGACGCAGAGATTAATTGATACAAGAACAACCTACGCTAGCTAATGATTACCCAGCCTTATTAGTCATCTTTTCACGTCAATTATTATTCATCTTTTGTCGGTATTGTTTGTATTCATTCATCACATCAAAGCTTGAGTGAGTTGTGACAATGAGCATACTTGCTTGTTGGTGTCCTTATAATAGGCCATTGTTGCTATACTGGTCAAACAAATTAAGGGTACTACTGATACATCACAAGCCTGCATACCGGTGGGGGTACTACTGATATTCGAGCGGCGGCATTTTAATGGGGCAAAATACATGGTTACTTTATTTAGTTCACAAAAATGTGACGATTTGAAAGTAGTTTTAGTCAAAATTTTAAAACCTTAACTGCTGATATCGTTTTAAATATAAAAATATTACTTAAAAATCATATGTAAATTTTTTAATTATCTTAAAGTAATTTTATAATAATACGATTTTATTAGGTTTTATAAATATATTACAATAAAAACTAGAGTTACGGTTTGAAGATCGTATCAATGTGCAAAATATCATGTTTTTATAAACTGGAGGAAGTACTATTGGAGATCTCTCCTCCATTATCTAAAAGAAGAGGACGCTCTATTCATGGACGTATGAAAATTTTGATTTTGTTATGGTTTTTTAACATGTGATTTTGACTCTTACTTTTTTTTATGTGAACTTGTTAGGGAAGAAATGACATATTTTACTTTGATCATCTTTTTTCTATATAAATATGTAAGTAAAATATTATAAAATTTAATATTATGAAACTATTTTTCATCGCAAATCTAAGCATGCCATTTGCACTTAACCAGCATAAACATTTCAGAGATAGAAAAGTTTGACTACATGCTTTCTAAAACATCAACTATTTTGGAATAGATGCGGTAGTAAAAAGGATCTAAGATTACTATATTATGAGGGCGTTTGTAATGGCAAGTTGAGTGATACCATTTTCAACTAACAAATCTAAATAGTCTTTTTTATTTGTTAGTAATCGAAATTACAGAATCCTGGCCTTTGCAATATACTATGTTTGAAGAAAAGACACGTTGGAACACTCGATCAGTATGGCAAAACCTACTCGCAGACACGGTGAAGAAGAGACGGGTCCAATAAGTACGTGAGGATTTAATTAATTCGTTCAAATTATATCATAGTTAGATTAAAATTTACACTCAGAAAAAAAAATAGTGAGATCTATGAAATTATTCTCGCTCTCCGTGGATTATAACGTGTGATTAAAAAGTGCATTCATGTAAGTATGTATGTACGCGTCTTCTTATAATTGTAAGGAACATACGTGAAACCGCATAGAAGTACACCATATTCATAAACAAATTAGAAGTGAAATCATCATATATTACGCGCAAGGGAACTTTTATTGTTCTAGCAGGTCCGAAGCTAGCTAGCGCTGGTCCAGCAGGGTTAGTGAAAATGAACCCTGCGTACGGACTCAATGCTTGCTAGCTCGTACATTCGAAAAAGATGACTATAGTGATCCCTACTCGATCCGGACAGTACGTACCTAGGTGACTGATTGGTGATTAATTGGAGATAACCTACCACCATCACTACTAATACTAGCGGCGTAGGTGTGAGAGTCACAGGATGGAGCAGAAATTTCCGGGGATGGTGTCATCGAAGATGCTCGGCGTCCAGTACGTCTGATTCCCGGCGTACGGGTAGCCCGGGTAGGGGTGCGGCTGCGCCGCCATGCCCCAGCCGTGCGCCGGCGGCGGCGGCAGAGGAGGTGGGGCGTACTGTGGCGGCGCCAGATGCCTTATCCCCTCGAAATGCGGTCTCTCACAAGATGCCCTGCCGTCGCTGAGGATGGTGACAGGCGTCCTCATCGTGCGCTGGAGGCGCCACCTGAGCATCGACGCGTCGGGCGTCCCGGCGACGACCACCGTCCCCGTGTACTTGGATGCCCACACCCTGTCCACCCCTGCATTGCGTTGCAAGCATGCATGCACATGGAGATCGATCAAGCCATGCATATGTACGTATGTTTCAACTAATTAAACTGGTTCGTAAAAAAAGCCATGCATATATATGTTAAATTTGCGAGCACATGCAGATCGAAACTGCGTACGTACGTACCGAACATGTTCCTGACGCACTTGCGGATCTTCTTGACGCAGCGGTCGCAGTGCACATCCATCTGAAGAACGACGGGCGCCATTGGAATTGCTTAATTAGTCGGTGCGACATCGCCAGGAATCTGTTGATATATATAGCTTCGTGGACTTTAAGCTCCCAATTAACCAGCAGATCAGAATCCTTAATTTCCTGATCTCTAGCTTGGTGCTCGTGTTCCCATATATATTCTACAGTATCTTTAGTTATTTCTTTTGGAAATTTTAGCTAATTGGCGATCTCTTTCCTTTTTCCTTGACTGCTACGTACTCCCATATCATAAATAAGATAAAGGACTTCCATAATTATGAAAACATGTTCTTTCCTTGTTTCTTTTTGGAGATATATAGGATTTCGTGTGTGTGTGTGTGTTGGTTCATCAGGTGGCAGGCCCGCTTATGGTCGGCCCATTACATCTCTATTTCAATTTCATTTCGAAAGGAAAAAGTGAAAGAGTGAGACTCCACTCTACTCCCAACTCAAGAACCGCCGCCGCCGACCACCGGAGCCGGAGATGAAGAAGATTTTCGGTGCCAAGAAGAACAAGGACCCACCCCCCTCCATCCAGGACGCCACCAACCAAGTCTGCCCCTTCCCTTCTCTTCTCTTCTCTTCTCTTCAACCGCATGTTCCCTTCTCAATGCAATGCTGCTCTAGATAAACAAGAGGGGCGAGTCCGTGGACGACAAGATCAAGAAGCTTGACGAGGAGCTGGCCAGGTACAAGGACCAGATCCGCAAGACCCGCCCCGGACCCTCCCAGGAGGCCATCAAGGCCCGCGCCATCAGGCTACTCAAGCACAAGCGCATGTACGAGGACCAGCGCAACATGCTCTACAACCAGACCTACAACCTCGACCAAGTTGGCTTCGCCGCCGACGGCCTCAAGGACGCCCAGCAGACTGTACGCCTTCTACTTCTCTAAACCCTTGATGCCAAGTTCGTCACTCAACTGGTTCATTTCTTGTTTTGTTTTGTTTTTCAGATGAATGCGATGAAGGCAGCTAACAAGGAGCTCAAGGGCATGATGAAGACAGTCAAGATCGAGGACATTGATGTATGTTTTGCTTGCCTCCTTTTATTTGCTTACTAGTACTGTCAAGTTTGTACTGTGTATTCGTCTCTCATTTTAGTGTTCCCGTTCAGTGTTTTGCGTAATGTGTATCCCTCTAATTTATTGTCACAAGTTTCTCAAAACTTCTAACCGAGTAGTAATTTATTGACTTGCAAAGCTCCAAGCTATAGCTCAATATATGCGATGAGCAAATGAAGAGTACAAGTTTTATGGGCGACCCAGGGTTCTACTTAATTTTTATGGGCGCTGCAGGCCTAGTGTCAAATAAGGTATTGAAAACTTAGGATCCTTCTAAAGCTGCAGCCGATCCTTGATATTGGCTATTTTAGGATCAAATTTCCAAGCAGTATCCATTGATTTACATGAAGAACTACTCAACGAAAACTGCATCCTTCTCTTTCCATCTGCTGTTCATCTGGCCAGAACAGAAACTATTGGATTGACAATCACCTTTATGTATCATTCATCCTCCCTTTGCATAGGATGTGATCGAAGAGCCATGGCCATGACAGAATTTGGTAACCATCCAAATAAGGACCAACTTCTTGGGGGCGCTACGAAAAAATGGCACGGTTGGTTGGGGCACAAATAAAAACACACCTTAGTGTCCACACAGTAGGAACTAGGAAGCTAAGTGCAGCTAAAATGGCTTGATGGACTGCCTTAAATATGTTTCTTTCAATGTTGTTGATTACTCTTCTTTCTTCATTTGTTGGTAACACAAATTCCTTTGCTCATTAAATGCACAATCTCCTGTAATTTGTAGAATATGCAAGATGAGATGACGGATCTGATGGATGTGAGCAACGAAATACAAGAATCTCTCGGTAGAAGCTACAACATCCCTGATGACGTTGACGAAGAAGACTTAATGGGGGGTATGAAAGCTCTAGTTTCAGTTGGGCAATACAATAGGTTTATCTGTCTTACTGCTCTCATGGTGGTTTGGCCCTTCACTTGCAGTATTGTTACTCATGGATGATTATAGATTATAACATAGCTTCAAATGAAAAATAGCCTGGATTTGATCCCATGCCTCTACTCTTCTGGTCATTTCAGAGCTGGTGATTATCCTCTATTTACTGTCCTCATTTATTTGTTTGTTGAACATTGCAGAGTTGGATGCTCTGGAAGCTGATATGGAGTTTGAGTCTAGTGCAGTCCCGTCATATCTTCAACCAGATGAGGAATCAGATCTTAACTTGCCAGCTGCACCCAATTATCCTGCAGCAGTCCCACTAAGCAGGCACCAGGTAAGTGTATTGCACAGCATTCCTAGCTTGGCATACTATTATTCTGAATTTCCAGTGTTTCTTTCATTGGGAATGAACTAACACATAATTAAATCAAAACAATGTATGATCTCCCGAATACACAAGTAGATAGGGGTGAAACACACCATTTATTATCTAATGTACCAATTTATGCACGAGTTTCCCACATTTGTTGTTTTGGGATTTAGTACCTGGTGAAACAATGTTGCATGAATTTCTATGAACCGTTCAATGAATGAACTTGAAGCTTGCTTGGCTTGAGCCGGTACTAAAGGTTGCCTTGTGCTTGTGTTATCTGGTACAGGAGGATGAGCACGGACTGCCAGCAGTTCCTCGAGCATCAATTCGTAGTTAGAACTATTGTCCGTATCTTGCTGTTAATGTCATGTGAGAAGTCTTTACTTGAACAATCCGTGTAAGCCCTTTGTTGATGGCACTGCCTCGGTTGGTTAAACAAACATTGCAATATCTCCCGTTCTGCTCTGTCCTTCATATGGGGATTCTGAATTGTGAGAGTATGGAGTAGATTAGCTGCAGTATATCACCCTGTGTTCGTGATGGCTGTGTCATTTTGGAACAGTGATCTACTGTCATTTTGGTTATTTGCAAGTGCATGTCATCATGCACCAATAGGTTTCTTGGTTGGTATAATTCAAGAGAACGAAGCAAAGTTGTTGAAGAGAAACAATGGATTTATCCACACACAAAAAGAAAAGAAGGAAGAAGAGAAACAATGGAAATGGAAACAGAGTTGAGAAGGAAAAATCTTGCAGTGTCACCATCCTTTTTTTTTCTGTGCTTATTTTTTCCATTTGTAACAATTGAGGCTAGATAACTATGAAGATGAGGGGCAGAAATATCTTTAAAGCCTGTTTGGTTAGGCTATGGCTGTTGACAAAGCTGTTGTTGGTTGACTGTCAGGAAAAGCTGTTGCGGCTGTAGGAGAGTGAATATACGGCTTTTAGTTGATCAAAACCATTTACAACATTTTGGAAAATAAGCACCGAAACGTCAGCACATTGCAAAAAAGCTGGCAGAAGGCAGCTTTTCCAAACAGTTATATTTACACTGCAAAACCCACAGCTTTAATGTTGGCAAAAATTGCTGAAATATCTTTAGAAAGGTACAAAACTAGGCCCTTTGGTCCAAGAATGACTCAGTGAGGTAGACACTAATAGGAGGATAGCACATACCGGAGTGTTATCCAGACAGGGCGGGAGGGGACCTTGATGCGGTAGGACCGCCCAGCCTGATCGTCAAGCTAACAGCAAAACAAACAAGCACCAAGTGATCTAGATAGAGAGAAAGCAGATTAATAAGAAGATGGAGGACGCCGGTGCAACCGTTGGCCTGTCGGCCTTGCTGCCTGTCACTTTAAAGGGCAGGCCGGCGACGAGGAGGAGCATCATGCCGTGGTGACCGCGGAGGTTGACTACAGCTCCGACATCTGGTACGTTCCCTCCCTCCCTCTTAGTCACTAATACATTTATTTATATTGGTGAGCGTAAGCTTGAATTGAACTGATCATCATCTGGTGATGCAATGTAACAGGGTGTTTCCCATGGAGGCCTGCGAGTTGGTCGGCGGCGAGGCGTGCAATGCCAAGATGTACCCAGAGGCCAAGCTCGGCAGCACCGGCGAGAGCAGCTCTGCATCTGCTTCAGCTGGAAGAAGGGTGGCGGAGGAGGTGGAGAGGGAGTACCTAGCTAGCCTACGACGACGACCCAAAAACGTACGTAAGCAGCTTAGAACGTACATGATGCACATTATAGCATTATTATCAGTGGCGGAATGAATTAACAGTATACATGGTGACGCAGGGTGTTCCCTGACGAGGCGTGCGACGATCTTGGTGGGGCGTACCAGACCGATCGCCGGCCTCAACCGCATCACTCGATGCATCTAGCTTGTGTCTACTAGAATGATGTGTGAATAAGTAACAATGCTGCTACATGTAGAAACACACAGATCTTCTCTTCCCTATATACTTGATAGATACCAACTCGTACATATCAATCTCAATCAATAATGAATGTCTAGTAACATGCAGTGAGGAGGATACAGTTAAGTGATCGATTGCAGCCATTAACCAATAAAAAGATGAGCACAGATGCAAAAGAACTCATTTGCAGCCTTGAATCAGCTTAATTTTAATTCCTTATAGCTCAGCAAACACAAGTTACAAGCATGCAGTCCAAATCATAATTTTAGTTAGGGCGCACGCTAATCATGCATGCAAACAGTAGTTGAGCCTTATTACTAGAAGGTAGCAAAGCCGTAGTGATTCTCCCAAGTTGACGTCCTATCGGTATTGCCATGTATGTAATGCGATGTGATGGTAACTTGAGTTGTCCTCTCCGTCTCCGGTGTGGACTCCGACTCGTACACCGGCCGATGCCCGGCATCGGTGCTATCATGACTGTAGACGGTGACCTAGCATGCTCGTTCCAGATCATCGAGCCTGCTACTGCTGCTGCTGCTGCTGCTGCTACTGCTGCTGGAGTTGAAGAGGAAGAAGACGACGAGCCGGTGGTGCTGCAGAACAAGATCCTTAACCAACGCGTGCAACTAGTCTCGACTTTCGCTGCTTTTATATATGTTCATTTTTTTTTCTTTTCAATCAGAACCTGATGAACTCTACTTGTTGCGTTATTATCATGGAAATGAAAAAAAAATTAAGATACGCGCTCTCTGTTTTGTGCTTTGCTCCCTGCAAGATACGAATACAATAACCCGGCATGTCAGACTAAGATAAGCAAATTCTTATTGTCACCTCATTGCACCAGCCATCTCGCCAATCTCCTAAATTTGTTCCTCTTGTCCTCATCGACATCATCCGGAATTAGTGCTCACTTGCAGAGATGTGTGAAATAAGTACAAGAAATGCTGTGCTACATGCATGTACAAACAGCAAATTCAGTTTGACACATACTAGTACTCTTATATCCTAGCACTTTTGGTGTGCATGAGTTTGGGTCACTTTTGGTGCATTACGCAATGCAATGCAAGCTGGTCTGGGCATAGCATTTGTGACGACTTGAGCTCCATTTGTGCATCTACAAAATACTCCATACATAATACACAGCCCATAGATATATCAACTAAAATACAGTGAGTTGAGAGGAGGATCAGTGATTGCAGCCATCACCTGAGAACGATGCTAATCAAGCACAACAATTTTTTTCAGCACCATAAACAAACAACTCAGAACAAACGAAGACGCCTACACGACTCGATGGTTAATTTTGTACAAATGAGTAAGATCCATTCAATAGCATCAGCTAGTATCTGATTTATCAGTGCTCTCTGAGGAGCTTTTCCCACCCAAAAATAATAAATAAAGCAGACTAACCAAGCTAAAAATGTGATTCAATAATGCATTGGCAATTTAGCATGCAGCTGTTACCGGCATGAATCTGTATGTCCAAGAATCATACATACACTAATCAACAAGAAGTAAGCGCAGGGAAAAGTAACCTTAAATCTTGACCACCCTTCTCATGCATTGATGTAGCACTGGAAATACATCTATATATCCTGCTGAATCGACTCGACCGTGGCGTCGGCAGTGAAGCGAGAGAGGCGCGAAGGACTGGACTGTGGTGGGATATAATTATTCTCTAAAAGCACCGGTCCACGAAGTCCTATATAATATATGATGTCTATGTGGCACAAAGTTAAATTAAAGAAAAAGTCAAAGTCAGTCAAAAATTTAGGAGAACTAGTCTATTATGGACTCATGCACCCTGCCTCTTTCTAGTCCACTATGGACTCATGGACCAATTTTTTATTTCTACTCCTCTCTTCATAATCACTTAAAGGCACCCATAGTAATGTTATGAGGCTCTTGCATACATAAAACCTCTTTATAGAAGATGTAAAATCTATTCTATAAATGAAAAAAATCTCATGAGATAGGCCTAGAGCTCCCCTAGAGGACAGAGAGCTCTAGAAGCGATCTTAAGAAGTTGTCGACGGCCCAAGTCGCTAGCCAAGTCGCGTACGGAGCTCCTTTCTTGATATAGGACTAGGCTGTGCTCCACGAGCCAGACGAACCTATTCAATAACATTAAAATGTTTCATTCTGTTGAGTGTACGACAACCTTCTCATAAGGCCATCATATACGGCCCAATACTATTGCGACATAGTCATCAAGCTATCGACACCTTCTCTCTAGTATTGTTTCTACAACAACAAAATTAAAGAAGGACATGAATACGAAGGAAAATGTATAATTAACCCCCCTCAAGTATTGGCTCAGAGACACTTTACCCCCTAACCTATTTTTCAGTCATTTAACACCTTAAAGTAACAAAATCGGATAAATTACCCCCAAAACTAGTTTTGAAGGTCGGTTTTACTGACTTGGCACATATTCAAAGTGGTTACTGGTTATAGGCACCTAAGCAACTAACGTGATGACTATTTGACGAATAAATCAAATAAAGATATATTTTTCTGTTTTTTCACTCACTTCCATGTGGAGCACATTTGTTGGACTTCTTCAACCTCTAGTCCGTGAAGAAGCTCACGGTTTGGACAGAACGTTGGACAACACGGAAAGCTTAGCGGGGCGCCCTCTTATTAACGTCAAGGTGGAGCTTCTGCGTGGAGGAGTTGACCAGGGGTGCCTTGCCCCATCATTTTGTCTAGCGGTGATGGAAGCTAGTGCTCGGGAATGAAAGAGAAAGAGAAAGAGAGAGAAGATAAGGGATCAGGGAGAAGAATAATACAAAAAAATCGTAAGACTTCACATGTCAGCCCCATGTTATTGTTCATGTGCCAAAACCGTTGGCCAAAACCGATTTATGGGATATTTTATCCGGTTTTGTTACTTTAGGGAGTCAAGTGACCGAAAAAATATGTTTGGGGTCAGAGGGGGGTGTGGGGCTGGGAGGAGGGATAAAGTGTCTAGAGCAATGCTTAAGGGGTTTAAATATACTTCTAAACAAGGAGACGGTCTCCATCCAACTCGGACGGCCCACGTGCTTGACGGGGTTAAATATACTCCTAAATAGAAAGGATTCAGTAACAGCATGTTTGGCAACAATTGGGAAGGGGAGTGAGAGTTCATAGTGAAGAGTTCATCATGGGATGAGACATGTGAATTTGAATTTTTAGTCTTAGTCCCTTGTTTGGCAAAAGAGATAAAAATTCATGTGTAGCTAATGAGTCATCTTAATGATGAAGGGCTTAGATTTCATGATTATCTTAACTTAAGTTATGATGAAGAGTTTAGATTTTATGAGATCAATTCCCTCTCAATTACCCACCTCCACCCTGAGTTTAAAATTGTGGGAATTGAAGCCTTAAACTCCCAATCCTCATCCCATGTAAATTTCCATGTCCACCAACCAAACAAGTGATTTAACATCCTTTATCTCCTAAACTCCCATTCTCTTCCCCTAATTCCCTCCAACCAAACAGCCCGTAAATTAATACAAAATAGGACAGATGACTCTTATTTATTTATGAGATACCAAAGATAAGAAACAAAAAGTTGTTCCACACTTGCGCTTGCAGACATGTCAACCTTCCAACTATATATCCACTGAAATCAGCGGGAAGCCAGATAATTTGATCCAACATCATCCTCAAGTTCAACCCAACAGTGTGGCACTGTTACACATACACAGCTAGGTGATAAAAGCTTCAAGACAGGAGACGGACATAGATCAATTGTACTGGATACTATATAGTAAAGTCTCTACAACAGCAAGGAGCTTAGCAGAGTTAACAGCTGCTACCCTCTCAACATTAATTGTAGCAATTCAGTCACCCACCTAATATTTCTCTTCCGTACAAAAAAGAGTCAGTCAGCCACATCAAAAGATTTTAAGAGAGAAACTCCATCTGTGTATCAAATTTGAAACTATCTCCTATCTAAATTAATTCATGCAGGAATCTACTCCTAATCAAAATTTTGCTCCGATGCTACAGCTACAATTTACTCGTAATCAGCTTTAAGCACCCATGTAGCACCGTTTGCGCCTCTTTGCAACGTTGCTATTTCCTTCAGCAGATTTTTGAACAGTAGCATATCCTTGGGCTGTATACGGTTCTTGAAATGTTCAGTTAGGCTCGTCGAGCTGGCAGAACCACCATTCTGCTGTATGAAGGTCCATAATTGGCGTATTAGGACCTCAGGTTGCACAATCATGTTCCTAATAGAAGAGTTAGATGTGCGACCATTCTCTGATGAACTTGATATGTGGTGGGAAGCTGGTTCCAGGTTAAGCTGCTCCAGTGCATCTGAAGCTGCTCCCTCTCGGGTTCCACGAATCCTAGCCAAAAGTTCGGCAGACGACAGCGTTTTGCCATTTAGAGCACCCACCTGAAGACTTTGACCCCTGCTGTTCGAAGTTTCTGATGAATGTGAAGTGCTAACCAATTGGCTATTGATTGTTGACCCAAACTTCCTGCGAACAGAGGAGGGTGCCCCAGCAGCACCAGCTCGTCCAGTCCATGTGGGAACAGCAAAATTGTCACGGCTTCTGAGCATCCGTGATTGGCGTAAAGCTTCAGCTGCCCTTTGTGCCACCTGTGAAGCTTCTGCTTCCAGGCGCAGCTTCTGATCGTCGTTAGCACTCATTATGGCATCATGATTTATCGCACTCTGAACAAGTCCAAAATATGGATGTTAAATTAAGAAAGATGAAAAAATTAGGCTCCAAACTTTCCCTAGGGATCAGAAAATATTGCTTACATGAATGCCCTGAGCATCAAAAAGACTCTTCAGAATGTTGGATTCTTCATCAGCTTGGTCAGAGTTCAGGTCTACTTTCCCTTTTCCTCTAGCGGATGAACATGGTTCAGCCTCTGTAGTGGTTGGCAAAGCTAAAGGTAGCTGCTCTCGCTGCTCGTCATTTGGAACATCGATATTCACATCTTCAGACAATTGACCAAAAATGTTTGATGTTTCAGTTGAACCGTTCCTGTCATCGTCTTGCAATATGAACAAATCCTTCATGTCTCTGGCTTTAAAGAATCTCCTTTGCTGAGGATTTTTCAATACTTTGTTTGTGAGGAAATGCTTGTATATCTGTCGATGGTATACTTTCTCCTCTATCGTCCCACGTGTGATCAGTCTGTAAACCGTCACATCTCTAGTCTGCCCAATTCGCCATGCACGTTCCCTAGCCTAGTACACACAAAGTTTAATCAGGTTAGCATGGTCACTTGGTCAGAATCTAGGATATACATTAAAAAAAGAATCTAGGAGATTATGCTTGCAGCTTATCGGCAAAGTATGATTCAAAATTATTTATCTACCATGTCATCACACACTGGCATCCATTTTCTGGATGTCAACGATATCAGTCCATTAATGCAAGACAACACCTTAATAGAGTTTTGTCAATGCATGTACGAGGAAATGTTAAAAGATGATAGGTGCAGACTACAAAACAAATACATACAGACGGGGCATAGAATACTCCACATAAACTGTACCTGCATATCTGTTGAAGGGTTCCAGTCAGGATCAAATATTATAACCCTGTTTGCACCAGTCAAATTTGTACCCAATCCACCAACTTTTGTGGTCAGTATGAAAATGAAAATTTCATCTGTGTTATTAAACTCATCAATGAGTGCCATTCTTTGTTTTGCAGGTGTAAGTCCATCCATTCTTCGATACTGGTACTCACATAAAATCAAGAAGTTTTCCATAATGTCAAGCATTTGCTGTGTCTGAGCGAAAAGAAGGACACGGTGACCTTGATCTTTCCAGACTTTAAGGACTTGCTCAACCACTTTCATCTTTCCACTTCTTCGGGATTCCCATAGTCAGGATTTTGAGCAGCATGTTCTCTCTCAAGTAGATCAGGATGATTGCATATCTTCCTTAAGACATCTATCCCATAAAGGGAGTTTCTGTTACCATCAAATATTTGCTCCACCTCTGAACTAGCAAGAAATGCACGATAAGTAGCACGTTGCTCCGGAGTTAGACTACAGAAAAGGACATGCTCTGTTTTCTTGGGAAGCTGTGCATTGACATCAGCTTTCATTCTCCTAAGAAGGTACGGCATTATCAAGTCACGCAGGACAACAGCACATCTATATGCTGTGGACACTTGCAATGGTGTTGCATTAGCGTACCCGCCGACAGTAATTGGAACAGAAAACTCGGTCTCAAACACAGGCAAAACGCCTAATTTTCCAGGGAACACGAAATCAAAGAGAGACCACAGTTCTGAAAGTTTATTTTGAATAGGAGCACCCGTCATAATTATCCTGTGCACAGTTTGCAATTGCTTGCACACCAGAGTTATCTCAGCATTGGGATTCCTTATGCGGTGACCCTCATCCAACACAGCATATCCCCATTCTATATCAAGCAACTTCTCCCGCATGATTCTTAGCTGCTCATATGTGGTCAGAAGCAAACCTGACCCTGAATTTACAACACGTGAAATCAAGTCATCCCACTTCTTTGCAGGCTTTGCTCGCGTAACCTCTTCCTGATCACTATCCGAAGAAACTTCACTGTCCGAATCACTGTATCTCTTGCCCTTTTTACTCGAACCGTTTGCAGAATCATGTAGTATCTCAACTTTGAATTTTGGATACCAGTTACAGGCCTCCCTTCGCCACTGTTGCAAAAGAGTCACAGGACAAACAACAATACTTGGCTTGTACATACCACTGTCATGCAACGAACCAAGAAATGATAAGACCTGCACAGTCTTTCCTAGGCCCATTTCGTCACCAATTATTCCACCAGCCCTTTGACAATGTAACTCCCAGAGCCACTGCACTCCCACCTTTTGGTAGTCAAATAGCTGATTGTAGATTGTGCCAGGAATTCTTAAACCGCCTTCAAGGATGACTGGAGGTAACCCATCAGAACCTTCTATTACTTCATGTTCGTCCTCAGAAACTGACGCAGCTGCATCTCCAACATCTTCATCTGCAAGTGTCAAAACCAGACATAATAAGTTCACTGTGGCAACTTTATACAAAGTACTACCAAATAAGGAAATATGTCTGCATTCGTAATGTGCATAGATTAACA
The DNA here is from genome assembly GCA_019208055.1 of Stipa capillata. NCBI lineage: Eukaryota > Viridiplantae > Streptophyta > Magnoliopsida > Poales > Poaceae > Stipa > Stipa capillata. Next base: position 166,443 of record JAGXJF010005195.1, on the reverse strand, counting down.
GTAAAGCCTAAATGCTGTGAAGAGTACTTGACATACCATCCAATAATGATTCCTTCCTTGAGTTGGCTTTCATCCATTTCTTGCCAGGCAATGGCCTCTTGGTCTTATTTCTTCGTCTTTTCTTTTCCTGCTCATCTGAACTGGGAGGAACAGGGCGTTTTAGAGGTATGCCAAGTCTTTGAAATGGAGCAGTAGGTGCATCTAGCCTAGGCAAGGACTCTGCATCAAGCAATTTGGTAGTTGGGCGGTTTTGCGCCATCTGCTGCATTGCCTGAGCAACTTTAGCAATTCTGGAAGCTTCCATGGTTTCTTCTGTCTGTTCTGCAGAATCGTTTTGCCTGCATGAAGGTCCAGGTTGTTCAACACGCTTCTCAAAGCCCTTCAACTTGTGAAACGGTGTCAGCAAACCCTTCCTAATCAGCTCTTCCCTTTCCTACAGAAGAGAATGTAACATCAGGAGGCAGGGAAACATAACACTAGTAGAGAAAATGAGAATACCAAATTGTTAGGCTAGTAGCTCACAGTTTCCATGAACCCAGCAGAAGCTCCATCGAGCACTGCATCAAAGTCATTGTCATCATTATAGGTGACGGTTTTCAACCGACGTGGAGACGTCTTTTTAGGCCCTCCAGGTGGCTTTTGTGGCTTCTTCTGCTTCGGTTCCTCTTCAACCAGCATGGCCAGTGCTTTGTCTCTTTGGTTGCCTGAGCCAGATGGGCAAGGATCGGACTGTAATATCTCTTTCTGAATCTGCGCTTTAGCTTTCTTGAGGCTTCTAAGACGCTCGGCAGCGAGCGCTTGCTGGAGGGCTCCCCCATGAGGGCATCTTGAGCAGTGCCTTCAGCATTCTTCTTCTTCTTATTCTTTTTATCCTCTGCATCAGTTCTATCTGAGTGGTCGCTTTTCTTTCCAGCAGCATGTTTGGCTCCTTCAATGGTGGAAGCAACAGCATCAATTTCAAGCTGCACAGAACGCAGTTTCTGATGTAGCTTGGCCTGAGCATCGGCGTGAGGTGTCTGGTTACTCTCCTGGTCATTGATGGATTCAGTGTCGTGCTTCGGATCAGTTTTTGCCTGTAAAAGGAAACATGGCATGCATGAGAAGGCATGAGAACTATAATTATTTATCTCGTGCATAGACAGCATGAGAATGATGTGTGGAATAGAATAGTTGCCTGTGATAGAATTTTCCTTTCGATGTCGTCGACGTTTGCGGATGTTACACCGAGGCTGTGTAACAGGCGCTGGTCATCCTCTTCTTCCTCCATGGGATTTCCCAGTAACAAGACTTGGTAATTCAGCTAGGCGCAAAAGACCTACGGGGTCAGCTCAGATGGATGATTCTTCAAGTTGGGGCAGATCTCGATGAACCCCCAAAATTTGTGGAGGTCGGTGGGGTTTACTAATGAGGCAATTGCCTCAGTACCACTAAGTCATCTACAATTCTCCAAAATACCACTCAAACATCACCTCTCTCCAAAATACCATCCAATTCCATGTCCGTCACTCCAAAATAGCATTCTGTTTATTTACCCGTTAGTCAATACCGGCGCCTCGCATCCGCACCTTCCCCGTCGCGTAGGCGCTCCTCAACCAGTCTCTTAGCAACGGCGCGGAAGCCGGACCGCCGGTGGCGGCGTGGAGGCGAGGAGGCCTGGCCTCGGCCCCGGCCGAAGGCGGCAGCGGCGACTCGGGCTCGGGCCACAAGCGGCAAGCGGCGCGGGCCCGAGCGGAACCGGCCGACCGGCACGGACCCGAGCGGGGAAGGCGAGCCGGCCGAGCGGCGCGGGTCCGAAGGCAGGAGGCGGGAAGGCGGCGGTTGGGCGAGCGGGGGAGGCGGACCGGGCGAGCGTGGCGGGCCCGGCGGGAGGCGAGGAGTCGGCGCCCAGCGCGGACGGCGGGGTGGAGACAGCAAGGCGATGAGGTAGAACGGAAACGGCTTTGGCGGCGAGGCGCGTGAGAGGCGGAGGCGTCGGTGTCGGCGGTGACGCTAAGCTCTAGGGCACAGCTCTCGGTGGTAGAGATTTTATCGGGTCGGATTGGAGCTTTTGGGTACGTCAGGAGAGGAAGAGGAAATAAAGGCAGGGGGCTGTGGAGAGGAGAAGTCTACGGTCGCCGTCGCCGTCGCCGTCGCCGTCGCCGTCGAATTAGGGGAGGAAGAAGAAGGGATGAGAGTGCGAATTTGGGGAGGCAGAAGACTCAGCTAGCTCTAGTCGGTCGGTTCGCCTCCCCCAACTATTTGGCTACACACGTAACACGTCCTTAAAATAACGAGAAAATTGAGGTGCCTTTTGATTATATGTTTCATTTTTGTTTGCTTTAGATTATATGCCTCGTTCACCTCTGATCATATGCCCCATATGCCTCATTTCGTGGTGACTGGGACAGAGGACAAGGTGAGTTGGCAAAGAACTTGCTGACTGGGATATTTAATCTCCACACTACCCTCTTTTGCTCATATCTGCTCTCACTGTCTCGTTCTCCCGAGTCTCTCTCCTCTCCAACCACAGGCCGGTGACCAAGGTGCTAAGCGGCGGCCCTTGTGAGACGGGCACGCTGGCGATTCGGGCATCCCTTGTGGCAAACCGGAGACCCGACCACACGAGCGCGGCGGGCATCGTAGCAGCATCAATCCAGTCCCCAATCCCATCCTATCTCTGTCCCGGCGGTGTCAAGCGCGGCACGATGGCGAGTACACCGGCTCGGCGGCGACCACATAGCCTCGGTAATGATTCTCCCGTGCCGAATCGGCTTCTCACGCTGTCTAATCCACCGAATTTGTGATGATTGATTGCTCTCCAGGAAACCCTAATTCTTGAGCCGTTTTTCCCCAATTTTCTCTTTATTCACTATGCGCACGCGCTTGAGAGAGAGGGTACCAAACAGGTATTCCTTGTTCTTCACTGTGAAGAGGCACGTGAGAGGCTAGTTTGCCTTGTCGATTTGGTAAACCAAACCATGCGTCCCCCGCACTAAATCAAACAATGTGTTCGTCGCCACTGCTGTACTAAATCAAAGCCTCGAAAATGTATCCAATTCGTAGGTCATATGGCTAAATACAGTCGAAGTAAGGTAGTGGATAGGATTGTGTTGTACTTAATAATCTGAGCTGAGTTGGAACCATCTTGTTTGCAGATTGAAGTTGAGTATGATTTTGTTTACATGTATGAATTTTGGTGTGTATGATTTTGTTTACATGTATGAATTTTGGTGTGTATAGGGACTGATGTCGCTGGGTAGCTCGTCGCACAACTTCGACCTGAAGCGGATTAGGGGGCTCCCACTAATTGACCGCCCTGGTTGCAGGAGGGAATAGTTGCGCCTGCTGCAGTCCTCTACTCTGGACAATCCGGGGAAGTTCTTCGTCAAGTGTCCAAGGAATGAGAAGGGAAAGAAGGTTGCCGATTAATTTTGTTCTCTTGGATGGATGCCTTGGTTGTTCCAGATATTTTAGTAGCCTTTATATTCGCATGTCAAAGAAGATATAATTTTGCTTCATAGCTTCATATCTCCAACTGTTGATCAGCTTTTGATCATTTGACAGATAGTGAATGATTGCTCCTTTTTTATGTGGTTGGAATAGTACCGGCAGTTCATTGGAGAGCTAGGCATGTCAAATAGAGACGAGCATGTGGCTGCGAGTATTGAGTCAGACGGAATTTGGCGGAGCGTCGAGGCCATGAGGGTAGAAGTTGCTGGGATGAATGCTAGAATGGACAAGTTTGGGAGGACCATATATCTTCATATCTTAGTGAATTGTTATACTGTTTTTGTCGTAGTTTTGATCCTCCTAGTTCTGCTAGTGAAGTAGTTTATGAAATCCTGGTTATACGCAATTAAATTGTTTGAGCAACATCAGTGCTGGAACATTAATCTTCTGGTTGTATGCAATTAAAGTGTTTGAGCGAGTATATTTTTCTGGTGACCTCCTGCTTGTGATCTGCTTTTGTGACTTGCTGTTTATGATCTCCTTTTGTTGCATGAACTCAGTGATGTTTCTTTGTGACCTACTGACTGGGAAAACAACTATGACCTGCGTGAACGATGGTCCTATCTATTTGTGACCTGTTGACAAAATGCATCACGAACAAAGTGCATGAACAATTTGCGCCATGTACACTTAATGCTGACTAGTGCTTATCTGAATTGGACCATAATAATTACAGCCATGTATACTCAATTACCATCAGCACAATAGTATACTGAAAATGAAGTAGTTTTTCACAAAAGCATGGTTCACAACTCCGAGCTGAGTTCAAATCTCACAAAAAACAAGACCCATAACCTGGATGTAGCATGGTTCACAACTCCCAGCGGAGTTCAAATCTCACAAAAAAAAGACCTATAACACAACAGCATGGTTTACAACTCCCAGCTGAGTTCACATCTCACAAAATGAAGCAGTTTTTCACATCTGACATCACAGCTGAGTTCACTTCTCACAAAAGCTTGATTCGCAGCTCCAAGCTATTTTTTCTTCTTTGGGGTTAATTTCTTGGCTCGTTTTGGATTGGACCTCTGCAGCATGTCTGCGGCTTTTGCCGGAGAAGCATTACTTGTCCCAGCTGGTACTGTCACATCTCCAACAATAGGCAAAGCTAGTCTCCTGCAGGGCAAACGATGGTTATGGAGCTATGTGACAATCGTTGGCAAAAAATCAGAAACACTACCTTCTCGTGACAGGTCCAGGACTGTCCTGTAGGACAGTAGGAAGGGGAGTAGATTGTCTGTTAGGTGTCCCCGCTGCAGCCACTTCACTCCTATGAACAGGCCTTGCCTTCCTCTTTCTGTTCAAATAACAAAATTGTAAGAAGGAATAGAATATACTATAACTGAAGAACATACAAGTGCTACCTTTTTTTGGTGCCACTCTGAGGACAGACAACTCTCGTATGCCCCAACTCTCCACATTGCTTGCATCTGTGTTTGCTACCCGATCCGGATGGTTTACTTCCATTCCCACCATTCTCAAGGCATCCTTTGATCCTCAACTTTCTGCGTCTCCCTGCTGACTTCTTGCTAATTGGTGGAAGCATTGAAAGAGCATCTAGGCCCCCAATTGGTTTTGATGGTTAATGGCAACTCAAACTAGAATATAATGTTTACAATGAGTGTAAGCATGATGAATAGGTTCCAGGAAGAAGAGTCATCTAAAAAAGGATGACCACCCAAAAATACAAAGGTAGTTTTCAAGACAAGGAGATAGCTGTGTTAGGCAGCTGTGCCACAACTGTGATAAAGCTGATGCTGTGCAAGGAGTTGCAAGCAAGGTGATGGTGGCTTGATGCGTCAAGCGCCATGACTGCAGTTGGTGGTAGGTAAAGTCTAAGCTTGCTAGTTTTCTTGAACCCTTAGGAAACACCCGTACTATCAAGAGGGATGAAGTAGCAATGATCTTTGGAAGTTCCTTATGCTCAATGCTCAGAGTGTTGGACAGTGGCACTGATGTTTTGAGGTCAGTAGCCCTGTAACAATAGTTTTGCACATCTGTGAAACTAGTTTGTGCTAACACTCTGCAGTGCTAGCTGTCTAAAACCCTAGAGCCAAAGTCATCTGTGTGACACAGCTGTGTCACAGGTGAACTACCGCTCTATGACTCAAGTACATCTCTGTACCAGGGGAGAGCTTGTAAATGCTAAGGGACTTGCACTGCAATAGTTTGTCTGCCGAGTCAGAAGACTATTGGAGGTTCTCTCCTTATTAGGGATCAGAGTTAGTTGTGCGCTGAGGGCATGTAATGTGCCAAGATCGGGCTGAGTAGTTAGGCTACATCAATTAAGGGTTCACCTGTGTGTGCCTCCGGTGACACAGGTGTCGATCTGCCTGAGCCAGTTACCGTTGTGCGTTGTGATTGGCTGTGTCACCGGTGTCTGTCACCGGTGACCCACTTAATCCTACGTGGTGGCATGAGTGTAACGGTCAGGTACCTGTGAACCCTTTAAATAGGGGACCAGAGGAGGTCTTCGACCTTAACCTTGCTTAATCCAGTGAATCACATTCGACCGTTGTGAAAATACTGTCCTTCGGTGGCCTAGTCATCACCAGCAACAAATTGAAATGTTCAGTTAACCCAGCTAACTACAAGACATCTAACCGGTTACAACGCAATGATGAAGGAGGGCGGGGAAAATAATGTACTCACTCTTGGGGATCAGCAGTGCTACTGCCACCTTCCATCACCGAGTTCCCCTCCATGGTCCTGTTTCAATCACCACGAATCCATGGACCTAAGGTTAGGGTTTCCACACCGATTATGAATAGGACAATAAAATCAACAAATCGGCCGGGCAAACCCTAGATTGGAGAGGGGAGGAGTCTTACCAAGCACCTAGGGTCGCCGCCCAACTCACGGGGTCGCCGCCCAGACCGTGCGGTCACCACCACCGCCCGGACCAGTATGTGTCACCGGCCAGGCCGCCCGCCCAGGCCGTGCGTGTCAACGCCCAGGTCGATGCGTGTCGCCACCGCCTAGCCCGTGGGGTCGTCGGCCTGTCTCCCCTCCCGAGTCGTGTCCACGGGCACAGCTGGCAACACTGGTCCTCTTCTCCACGGGCGGCAGCAGCACGAGAGACAAGAGAGACTCGGGAGAACGAGACAAGGAGAGCAGATATGAGCAAAAGAGGACAGTGTGGGGATTAAATGTCCCAGTCAGCAAGTTATTTGCCAACTCACCTCATCCTCTGTCCCAGTCACCATGAAATGAGGCATATGGGGTATATGATCAGAGGTGATGAGAAAAACGGGACATATGATCCAAAGCAAAGGAAAACGGGGCATATAATCCAAGGGCATCAAAAAAGGGGGCATATCCTCAATTTTCTCTAAAATAACGAAATTGCTTCAAGTTCCAACTCCACCAAATCGCACTTCATGCTGCTAACATTTGGATCTCATCGAAATTCAAGCTCCAATGTAACCAGATGCATCATTAAACTAAGATGTCCATGACCAATAGAGGAATAGCAAATGACAGACAATTAGGATCTATTTAGTAATGTTGTGGCTGTTAATAAAACTGCTATTATTTAGCTGTCTAGAAAAACTATTGTAACTATAGAAAAGTAAACATATAGCTTTTGGATTGATCTAAATCATCTACAGCATTTTGAAAAATAAGCCTCGTAGCTTCAGCATATTATAAAAAGCTAGAGAAGACAACTTTTCCAAACAGCTAAATTTACACTATAAAGTCCACAACCACTGTTAACAAAATCTGCTCCAAAGTTGATCGTTTGATTAGACTGTAGTTCTTTCCAGTAGAAAACTACTAAAAAACCCAACCAAACAAAGCCTTAGACTACTTGCGGATACGAAGCATATATCAGCGGCTAAGATTGGATGCACAACCATGTGGCAACAGATGGACCGACTCACAATCATTTCTAAGTTTCATCAAATCTACTCTTCGGGATTAAGTCACTGACAACGAAAATAGAAATAACCAAAATTACAGTGTCACTTTGCTGATGGTCACTTCATTACAGTTCACGGGTGTAACTTCAGAGATTTTTTTCTTTTTTTGCTCAACTATTCAATAGTCTCTCCAGGCAAACGACCAGCGACCCATGGATAGATCAGCGTCTCTTCTTGCCTGCCTTTGCACCACCGGATTTTGATGGGCTAGCAACCAGGTAGATAAAAGCTACTACGAAGGAAACAACAGACACCAGCGCGCCATATTTTGTGACAAGTTTCTGCAGATGGACAATTTCTTAGTATCTGACTCCATGATATATAATAGCAGCTTATTTAGATGGACAAGAATAACTGTCCATGGAGAAGAAATGAAAGAAATTACCTTAGCCTGAACAACAAATGAGAACAGATCCAGAATTCCAGGACACGAGTGCCAGCACCACAAATAGCATCCAAACATTAGAATAATTAAGAAGAAAGACCAGAATGCAAATGCATACGATTACTTACCCACTCAAACTTCTTTACTGGAGGCCTTTCAGCAAGAATATCCAGTGGAAGGATGGGAGTTGAATAGGCCTCCTTCACCATATAAAATTATCAATTTAACAAGAGCTGAGAAGTTGCAAAGAAACACTATTGAAGTATATACATAAAGGTAAAAAATAAAACCTGAAGTGCAGCCTTCGTGGGAACACGGTATTTAATAACAGCGGGTGAACCTTGAAACCTGCCCTGTGCTTTGGTCTCCAAGACAAACATGTGCGAAGCAGTAGCACCACTGAAAGTGAATAAGATAGAGTCATTTTCTGTAATACCATATAGTGGAGACACCAAAAGCAGAGAGATGCATTACAAAATATACTCACGGGTCAAGCCTTTCCAATGTCTTTGAGATCTCTCCAGAGACAAGCTCAAATGCTTCCTTTGGCCAAGAGTCATCATTAATGGTCACATCATAGGCAGTTCTGTAAAATTACTTTTTACAATAAATTATAATAACTTAATACAGATGACTATGCAAAATACATGTATATTGGCTGGCCATCATATCACCCAGATAGGAAAATAAGTCAAACAAGAAAAAATAATTGAAGCTTTTGTCCATGCATAGGATGTGCACTTTCAGGATTAAAGAAGATATTACTATTATATTTCAGTTTAGAACATCAAGAAACCCATCTTGTAAGTCCTAGCACCCAGTCAGTTTGTAGGCAATGTAACATCTAACAAATTAAAACCAATCTAACTATAAAAGTGCTTGACGAGTTCTAACCAGCTGAGCTGTAAAACCATGAGATTACAGGATACATAAAAAATAATCGAAGCTTTTGTCCATGCAAATAGGAGGTGCGCTTTCAGGAATAAAGAAGATATTACTATCTTTCAGTTTAGATCATCAAGGAAATCCATCTTGCAAATTGTAACACCTGGTCATTTTGTAGGTGATGTAACATGTAACAAATTAACAAACCAACCTAAGTCTAAAAGTGCTTGACTTGTAGTTCTGCCAGGTAAGCTGTAAATCCATGACAATGTGAGAGCTGAAGCTCTTGTAATTTGTAAAGGTTGAGCAACCGATTGCAGCTACTGCTGTTTGTCTAGACACGTTAAAGGGATCAGGCGTTCCTTTTGTTTCTCTTGCACATAGGAAGGAAATCACTAGAATAAATCACTGATTAGGTCGCGATTATAGATAATAAACTCTAGATCTAGCGGTTTAGTGCAATCGACAAGATAAGATGATGCTGATTTTTTTGGCCGAATTGGAAACTAGATGTGTAAGAAAGAAAGAGACTAGCCGCTGGCCGCTGCAGATCCCATGGGACTAGAAGAGAAGGCATCATCATAGCATAGCAAATTGAGGAAGCGGGACAGGAGTACTCACGCGGATCCCTGGTTGTAGAGATAGAGGGAGACGGCGAGACGCTCGACGCCTGGCTTGGGGCGGGAGAGCGCCACCTTCTTGTGCGCGACGACGAAGGGCGCGTCAGCTGCGGCGGCGAGGGAAGAGGAGGAGAGGGCGGCGAGGAGGAGGGCCAAGAGGAGAGGGGATCGCGTCGCCATGGTCTAGGGTTCCGCCTCCGGCGCCGGAATGGATGGGATCTCGCTCTCTCGTCTCGTCTAGGACAAGTGGTGGAGCCCAGCCCAGCCCAGCCCATGCATGCGTCTCCCTTCTTTCTGTTACCTTTGGTTTGGTAGTTCTAGACAAGTTCCATAATAATGTGGTCATAGATATGTCCGTGTCATTAACATTCAACGACTTGTGTAAGTGGTTTTTCTTAACAACAACGAGATAATGTCTAAAATGACGTGACATTAACATTCAGTGGCTCTCACCAGATGTTTGCTTCTATTAATGCAAGAGAAAAAATATTGCTCAAAGAATTTATTTCTTCTCAACGTCTCTTATTTAGAGGAATTAGCCACCTCAACCTTTTTTGACGAACAGTCATAGGAGAAGGGTATAGAAAAGTAATCCAATCTGATCTGCCTGGTTAACTCATTTATTGTTCTGACTTAAACTGTCGATCTCTCTTTGCAACTTATTAAGTTAACCACCCTTTTTGCTGTTAAAAAAAGTTAATCATATTTTAAGAAAATATATATGATGCTTTACAAGCATAAGACTAGGTCATTACAACCAACACCCATGACAAGGCTATAACCGGCTGCTAGATGGAGGCTACAACAAACGCAACCTCAACAACCACCGCCCTAGATACCACCCATGCTCGCACCCAGGACATCGCATAGCAACCAAAACCCCCACCACTGAGAGAGAGAACTAGCTCTGGAAAGAAGGGTAGAGTTGGGCCTCATCCGCTTTGGAGAAGACGGTGGCTCAATAATTGCCACAAAGACAACGTCTCACCCTTCCCCCCCCCCACTGAGCAAGCCAAATCTAGTGTGACCCAAACGATGAGGGAGATTGCCCTAACAGGTCTAAGAGAACACACAAGACATCTTACTGATGGTGCGAAGTCGTCGGAACCACCAGCTGTCACTTGCATCCTAAACACCATACTGCCATACCTTACCGCAACCCTCACCTTTCACCATGAACACCCAAACCGCCAGGGCATAATATTGATCGTCGTCCTCGTACCACGAGCGTGCTCAAATCCCGCCATACGTAGACATCGAGCCATGCCGGCAGGACACCACGGCGCAGCAGCAATTGCTGCCCCCGCCACTGCCCAAATCTGCGGCAACGATGATCAAGCTCTCTCCACGACGGATCGACCTTCTACTTTTGTTCTATTTCCCTAGCTAATTAACTCCGTGACCTCCAAGAATTAATTAATAGCTACTACCCACTTCAATTCATGACGTGTATATGGAACATGTACGTACGTGCGTACGTATCTGGTACTGGATCGATTATGTTGGACAAGAAACAGGATTTCCCCCGTAACTTAACATAAGAATTTCCTCAGAGTACAAATTAACCCGGCCTTAACTTACCGGGCAAGATGAACGTAGACGAGACATTGGGAAAATTGAAAAATTAAGGGATACTTTTCTTTTTTTGTTGTTGTTGATCGTGCGGATTCATACTAAACGATTATAGACGTGCGTGTACACTGAAAATTCTGCGTATTAACTGAGAGAAGAGTTTGAGATAATAGTAAGGTTAAGATACAGGCAGAGACGGTCGATTCACAGTGAATTTCTTCTGCTTCCTTTTTCTCCTTGGAAAATCCCGGGGTTTTGCCGTCCGGCCGGCCATTGGTCATGTACACTTTAATTGACCACATAAAAAACTTGTCGAGAGGAGCTTTTAGTAATTTCATTCTGAAACATGTTAGCACAACATGCCTCAGACCTCTCTCAACATGCACTATATATATATATATATATATATATATATAATGCATAAAAATAAATATTGAAACCAAATAGACCGCTTTGATTTGATCCCTCGGATCTCAAATGCTTGTCCTTCATGAATCATTCACCAAACTCAGTTAGCTTCCTGGCAGAGGCAATTGGACAATATATGTGCCAGAATGAAATCTTGCGCCACTAGTCAGTCTAGAAGGGATTTCCAGCAGCTTCCATCATCGCCTTTGCTCGGATTAGCTTCTCAATCTGCCTCACGATCTGAAAAAAACAAAAGCATTAAATGTGTCAAATGTCACCATTAGCTATATTGAGGTGAAGTTTTTCTTTAAACACCTATATTCAGGAGAAGTGATGTCGCTTTGCCCAATTGTACATTATAATAGACACAGTTCTGTCTGTGATGCTTATATTGCTTACCTCAAGGACCATGTCCTCTAGGGTCAACGAGTCGATGCTAGCGTAGCCTAGTTGAGAAGCCACATCTGGAAGGTGTTCAATAGCATGTCAATTGGATTACCTGAATGTAGAAATACGTCTATCTATTTATTTTTATTAAAAGTGAAGAAAGTTTGTTGGATGCTATCTGCTTACTTTGTACTGAAACAGTAACATCAGAAACTGCATAGCGCTCTTTCAGTTCATCATACCGCTGACGGAGCTTGCCCATTGCCTGCAACCATGAGATTTCTACTGTGTTCAATCATCTTTCAGCAGGTGTCATTGACATCAATTTCAGGTTAAGAGATGCCTGGGCCTGGCATCTTTGGGAAGAACAATGCGTAAACAAATGCAAAGATATTATGGCTAAAAGAACTCCTCTTCCATTTTAATGCAAATGCAAGGTATCCGAAGCACTACATCCCACTTCTGCAAACGGTGGATAGAATAGCAAACACAGGAGTACAAGGAAGCTTCCATTCTGAACTCACACTTCCTGCATCTTGGCCAGGACAATCTGTAGTATTTGGAAGAGATTATGAGGGCAAAACTTGAATTTAATCCGAGTAAAGCACCAATGCTGGCTGGATTAATTGGACTATTGTTTAAGAACTAATAAGAGCCAGAAGAGGACCTTCTGAATCACAATTATCCAATAACATAGAGCGGAAAGAATATAAGGATGTCTCGGTTATTACCTCTTCAGAGAACATGCAGAACACACTCATAAAGAAAGCATCACGGACTTTGAAGAAGAAAGAAAAACCTGAGAAAAGGAATCAGGGTCTGAAGTAGCTTGCGTCCCCATGCTCTTCAACATATCATTGACCGCCAATTCGAGAGGAACATCAATCCAGATGGAGACTCCATACCTCAGTAGCCCTCTTGAGATTAGACATAGACATGATAGCAGAGCGACAGTTAGACTCAATGCGTGGCTGACAGAATAGAGGCGAGGTGAAGGCATAGGCATACAAATTGGTTGAGTTCATAACAGCGCCATCCCCACAGCAAAGCACAAGGCTGCCCATGGACGTGAGCTGCTTTAACCCTTCAGTCTGCCAACAGTATAAGGCATTCAGAATGGCAAATAGGTGCTATGTACAGGAAGACTCCCATTTAACTTGCAGTTTGAGAAAGATAGAGCACCTCGACTTCGAGGTAGCCCTTCTCATCGGACTCTCGGAAATCTCTGAGTGCATCCTTGCCACCAAGAACATCCTCGAGCAGATCTTCACTGCAGAGGTAGCGATAAATGATGGAATTGGCGAGGAGCTTGGCGATGTTGCGCTTGGCAGTGCAATCCGTTCCTGTGAGGCAGTAATTGTTCATCTATAGTGGGCATTAATTTCAATCTCAATTGGGAGTATGGGAGAGAAGAGAGCAATAGCATACCAACGATGTAGATGGGTGTCTTCCTGAAATCGCCGACGGCCTCCGCAGTTTTCCTCTGGATTGATGGAGATTGATTGCAATCACAAACAAGTAAGTGTTGCATACAGAGGATCTTTCACAAGAGGCTGAGAATAATTTGGAGAACTCTGAGATGGCTGTAGATGGTAAGGCTGACACTAAATTAGCTTATGCAGAGGTAGTCAAAAGTGGACAGAAAATCCCCACAGCAGCTGAGGCCAAGGAATCTAGGGCAAGAACCGAGGTACTGCAGGATGAGGCCTAAGGAGAAGGATCTTTTAGAAGGTGATAGGGCTACTTCTTATTTTATGGCCAAAGCTAGTGGTAGGAAAAGAAAGAACAATTTTTTTCCTCTGCATTAAGGAGGGCACATAGAGGGGGATAAGAACTTACCTGCTTATGCTACTATGTTTTATAAGAATCTTTTTGGTCCCTGTGAACATACTCTTCATTTATCTCTGAGTAGGCCTTTATGTTGTGTTTTAGATGATCATGATAGATTTATGTTGGCAGATCATTTCACTCGAGGAAATTAGAATAGTTATAGGCCTGATGGACTACCTGTGGAGTTTTATCAGTTTTTCTGGCCTTTAATTGGCCATGATATGTTGGTGCTTTTCCAAGCTTTTTTTGCAGGAAAACTTGATATTTCTAGGCTTAACTGTGATATTATTACTTTACTACCTAAGGGACAAGGGGCCAAGAGGATTCAGATGTATAGGCCTATCTGTCTTCTTAATGTGCTTTTCAAAATCTTTACAAAGGTGTTGAACAATAGAACTATAAGAATTGCTGATAAAGTAGCATCTAAAGTTCAAACTGCTTTTATTAAGGGTCGTTTTATTTTGGATGGGGTGGTTTTATTGCATGAAACCTTGCATTCTATCCATCAAAAGAAGGTGCCAAGTGTTCTGTTTAAAGTGGATTTTGAAAAAGCATATGACAAAATTGATTGGTCTTTTCTTAAGGATGTTTTGGCTATGAAGGGGTTCCCTGCTAGATATATAGATTGTGTTATGAGTACCATTACTAATGGAGATGTAGGGGTGATGGTAAATGATCAACTAGGACACTTTAAAACATAGAAAGGTCTCAGACAAGGAGATCCCTTGTCACCCATTTTATTCAATATAGCTGTTGATGCTCTCAATGTCCTGTTTCAAAGGGCAAAAGAGCAAAGGTCTTATTAAGGGGTTAGATCTAATTAGTGGAAGGTGGGCTGGTAATGTTGCATTACACGGATGATACTATTTTTATGTTTGAAGATGACTTAGAGAGTGCTCGTAATCTGACGTTTATTCAATGTTTGTTTGAACACATCTCAGTTTTGAAGATAACTTCCACAAAAGTGAAGTGTTTTGTTTTGGTCCAGCCGTTGCAAACCTAGATCAACACGCTTTTAGTTTTACTTCTCAAAAGGGTAGCACTCCTTTTAAATACTTAGGCATTCCTTTGGATAAGAAGAGACCGAGAAATAGTGATTGGAAGAGCTAAATACCTGAAAAAAATGTAATTTAGCTCAATGCAAGAGTAAGAAGGGGCTGTCTCATATGTGGGCTGGTCTGATGCAAGCTAAAGAAGTTTTTTATATGTTTTGTAGGAAAGTGGTAGGAAATGGTTTAAGAACTAGATTTTGGGAGGATCTATGGGTAGGATCTATGCAACTTAGTAGAAAGTTTGCAAGATTACAGTCTTACTTTTAGTCAGAATATAACAGTGGCTAGGGTGTTTGAGGAAGGCTGGGGCTGTATTAGGTTTCACAGAGTGTTATGGGGAGAGGCTTTGTCTATGTGGCAGGAACTGCAGCAATTTGTGATGGCTTTTGCCTGACAGAGGAACATGATAAGTGTAGATGGATGTTGGAGAAAAATGGCATCTTCTCTGTACATTCTATGTATATACTCTTAAGACAGCACAACATTATATACCTCATAGAGGTTTTTGGTGTATTACAGTACCTCTCAAAATAAAAGTTATTCTCTGGCTGGCCTTTAGAAAGAGCATTTTAACCAAGGATAATTTGCTTAAGAGAGGTTGGAAGGGGTCACAGATTTGTATGTTTTGTGGTCAGGAAGAGACAGTGAATCACCTTTTCTTTACTTGTCCAGACACTTGGAGTGTTTTTCGTTGTGCTTTTAATTTGTGTAATCTACCAGATTCTATGGACTATGTATGTATCTGGGTGCTGCAGTTCCCCGAATGTACAAGGAAACTAGTATGTGTAGGTGTTTCAGCTATTTTATGTCTATCTGGAGGATGCGGAATGAAGCTTGTTTCAAAGCTAAATTTCCTAGGGATCCTACTGATGGAATTTTCTTTATCATGCATTGGATTGATCTATGGGCTGGTCTACAGAAGACCGAGTTGTGCGCCAAGCTACGGATGGAGCCAGAATCCTGGGGCGAGTCGCTGTTGACGTCTTCTGTAACAGACAGGGATGGGGGCCATGCGTCCGACGTTTGGAGGGCTAATTTCAGATGCTGATGTATGTGCCAAACTTGACAGGGGTGTTCTTTTGGGTTGTCTGAGTAGTAGTTATGTAAACGCACTGTTGTTAAAATTCTGCTATGGAGGTGGTAGAACGAGGAGTTTCAGGTTGGCCGGTGGCACCTGACTCCACCCTGAGTTGATTGGAGTCTGTATGATATGAGACAATTTCAATGAAATTGGGGCCAAAAGAAGCCCTGTAATTCGGGAAAAAAAGGTAAGCAGCTAGAGTGAAGATTAAAGAGGAGAAAGAAGAGACGTACGAGTAGATCGACGGATGGGTTGAGCTCCTCGAGGGTTAACTCCGTGCCTGCAATGAGGCCAATCGAATCCCTAAGAAAATATCTTGAGAAGTTAGGCCTGGGGATGGATGGATACCGACTCGGGAAGGCGCGAAGACGACGACGATGACGGACAGAGCCGCGGCTGGTGGAGAAGAAGTAGGCATTTGGAGAGAGGAAGACTGTCGCCGGCGCTGCCGGCAGCATCGCCATCGAAATCGCCATGGCCATTGGCTCTGGAGTCGAGTTATCCGCAGCAGCGAGGGTGAGGCCGTGAGAGGAGAAGAGAAAAGAGAGTGTGATCGGTCTGACGGGTGGGTCCCACGTTACACCTGGCCGCTTTAGCTATCTATAAATACTAGCCATCGGCGCACTCCAGGCTAGGGTTCCTTCCTTCTTCCTCCCTTCCGCCGCCGCCGCCTTCTCAACCTCTCATGGTTTTTGCCTTCGTTTTTTCTCATCTTTTTTGTCCTTGTTTTTTGCTTTTGAGTTCCATGAGAGGAATTGTGTGATGAGCTCGTATACCAAGTTGCAGAAGCATCCATGTGCATTCCAACTCAATTCCACACGAGATTTCTGATCATTCCCAACAGCTCGAACACCTCTTTTTCTATTTCTAGCAGATGACTAGTATCTAATGGTGCATTTTTCTTCTTCTATCATGTCATTTGTCGGATGCTTGAATGGACTGATGAAACGCAGGGATCATTGTCATCTTCCTGATTCATCGTTGAATAGGATCTTCTCCTTGTTTCATCATGCATGGTTTGCAGTCGTCTTATTTCTTCATGCCTTCGTTTTCACTGGTTGCCAAAGGCCATCGAATCTGATACCATCCTTCGACCGTGATTAAACCACACGATCAAAATGTATGAGCGCGTCTCAGTCCTATGATTAAAACTACAGGATCAAACATTAAATTCATGCTAAATTCATGCATTTCTAAATGACGGACAAAGTACAAACTTAGAAGGGGATACATAGTTATGATTTTTCAATCTGTTTTCAGATAAAATCAGAACAGAATATTTCATGCCAACACAAAGCAGCACAAAGCAAATCACATTTCAGCAATCGGCTGGTACTGTGATCATGGATGGTTCAGGACACAGATGCATTTCATAAACGTGAGAGCCCAGTAACATGGAATTCAAGGACGACACAAATTCATCTGGACCAATTGATGTTGTTCCAGTCTCACGCGTGATGATGAAAGCTCATAATTGTATCATCATCCTTCACAAAATACAAGTACACATGTTTCAGAGGAAGATAGTACAACAAAAGAGCTCAGCGCCAAAAAAAGAAAAAAGAACGAATCCGTTCCATTCCGAATGTCCAATCATGCTCCTACAAACAGGCAACCAACAAATGGAGAGAGAAAAAAAAATCCTCACAAGAGGCAATAGGAAAATGCCGGCCAACAATGGCAAACAACAACGACAACAATCTAGAATCGGTATTCTACCGCTCTCAATCTCCTCGCAACAGTCAGAACCTACCCATAAACATACAGCAACAAAAACACCATACAAGAACAACATGGGACACAGCTTCAAAAGCAGGCAAGACCCTGCAATGCACAGTTAGGACAGATCATCTCTCTTCTCTCTTGGGCATAAGGATGTCGCTCCACAATTTGGCATTCTAGCTCCGGTAACAAAATTGGCTCTACTGCACCGCCGACTAAAACTACAACAATCCTCAAAGTACAACAGCTGCCTTGTCTGGAGTAACATGCTGGAGGACAGTGGCAATCAAAGGCTCGTAATGGTCAGCACCAGCGCCACACCATGCTGCAGGTAAAGATTTCGGATCTCTACTTAGATAGGGAAACAAAATACAGGAGATACTCTTTAACCATGACACTCAGCAGCTAAGACTCCCAATCTACAACACACCTGTTCCCTTCATGAAAAGAAAAATTGGAGCTTCACAAATTTCTCCTCTAGGACGATGTGGGAGGAAGAACACACAGTTGTCCTCATCAACCATTGCATCCGCTCCATGTGCTTGCACCTGTCAATACACAAACAGAAGGCCAATTAGATCGCGATGTAAAATGCTAAAAAACTATCATAAATGTAGACTTTACCACGAAAACTTCTCTCTTGAACTCGGTCGCGAGGCACTCGATGGCAATATCATCACCAAATGCAGCTGCACGGCCATCCCGGTTCTCATCGATGGTCAATAATCCCTCTTCCGTGTACTGCAGGGTGATTATGTCATGCTCATCCTCCGCAGAACCAGAAATGGACATGTACTTGGCCCAACTATCTCCATTGTCTACAGCGATACATCTCTCCTTGAAGATAGTCTCAGCTGCCATTTCCCTGCAAGGCAGTGAACATGAGGACAATAAGCACATATAATTTGGAGAATCAGTTGACCAACCTCTGTGGGCTGTTAAACTGTACAAAGTACAGCAAGCCTAAATTGCTTAGTACTACACATGGACTTAAGTTCTGTGATAAAGATGTACTACAAATTGTGCCAGGGTCAAGCAAGCATGGGTGACGGTACTAAATATTGCAAATTAACAGGCTGGACAGCATCTACTTGGAAGTTCCAGACTTTGTCCAGGTTGTTCCCATTACATCAGCATACACGTCGCAACACTTAAAAAAAATGATCCTTTCCTTGACCATTTTATCGGGGATATAATACTACGACAGCTCGTGAAGCGAAGCCAAGCGATTCCTGCAGCTTCATGATGCCATGAAATATGATCCTTTCCTTGACCATTTTATCGGGGATATAATACTACGACAGCTCGTGAAGCGAAGCCAAGCGATTCCTGCAGCTTCATGATGCCATGAAATTGCATCAATTGGTGTTTCTACGCGTTTTAACATAAGATAAGAAAGAATTCAAGAAACGCGAGCTCCTAAATGTAAACAGCCATAAAAGATTAAAGTTTTCTTTCGAGCGCAAGCATATTTAATCGGAAAGAAACAGAGTTTCATTTCAAGAAGCCACTGCAGACAGCGGAACATGTTAAGCACGGAAACAGGGGAACATCAATAAAAGAAGGGACCAACAGAAGGACAAATTTCGCGTGGTTCGTGAGACTGCAAGAAAAAGGCGAGGCCTTTAAATCTTGACACGATGGCAGAAGATTTGAGCGCGAGAAGAGAGAGCAGATCCGGTACCTCTGGATGCCGATATCGACGAGCTCCTGGATTGCGGCGTCGAGGGCGTCGCGGTGTGCCTTTGGCGCGAGCAGCTTGACCTCCTGCACGACGTGGACGCCCCCACCCCGCCTTGAGATCCGGCGCGTAGAGGTGGCGCACGGCCACATCGACGGCGTCCCTGTCGGAGGTCTCCGCCGCGGCATAGACGTCGGCGAAGCGACGGACGGCGCGGTGCCTGAGCTCGCGCGCCTCGGCCTTGGCGGCGGCGGCCCTCCGTGCGGCGGTGAAGAGGCAGTTGCCATCGGACTCGACCTCGCCGCCGTGGTCGAGGCGAAAGACGAGGGCGGCGGCGTCGGCGTCCTCCGGGCACGGCGGCTTCCAGGCGACGCCACGCTCCCAGATCCGGTGGAGGCGGCGGCGCTGCTGGTCCTCGAGAGCCCAGACGGAGGTCCAGCCGGTGGGTGCGGGGGCGGGTTCGGGGGCGGTCCAGGTAAGGAGGTGTGGCGGGGGAGGGGGAGCAGGGGAAGGGGGGAGCGCCTCAGCGACGGCGGCGGAGGAGGAGTTGCAGAGGAGCTTGCCCATTTTGCGTTGAATGAATCAGGTAGGGTTCGCTCGGTCGGTGCTTGTCGTCTCTTCCTGGGTGTTGGGTGTGGTTAACAAGGTGGCTGGAGGGTGTAGGTAGCCGTTGAAGACGACGAGATTCCGGTAGGCTTGCCGTGAATATTACCGTTGCTTGCCGCTGCCTGCCGCCCTCCCCGCTCCACGAAAACAAAAGGAGAGAATTGCCTCAATAGCACTAAAATTTCTACGACTCTTTAAAATATTACTCAAACATCACCTCTCTTTAAAATACCATTCAATTCAATTTCTGTCACTCTAAAATAGCACTGCTATTTATTTACCACTCAATTTCATTAGTCAAGCACTTCTTGCCAGGTCTTCGCCGACGGCGAAGCACCCCTGGGCTTCTTGAACGGCGTCGGCTGCATCCAGGATGACGACGAGGACGTTGCAAAGCCAAGCCTCCCTAATTCCTTCTCCTCTTCACCACTTGTCGAGCTGCCGCCCTCGCCGCCTCCGACGTCAGCCCGAGCTTAGGCCGCCGCACTCACCTCTGCGCCTCTTCTTCTCCACGGTCCCGAGCCTCGCCGTCTTCCTCGGCATCAGCTGAGCTCCTTCCGCCGCCGCCTTCCCAGAACAGCCATCTACCGCCCCCAGCTCCCCGTGGAGCTCCCGCCTCTCCGTCCTCGCCGCTCGCTCCAACCCACTGCGAAGCTTCCTCGCGCCGCCCCGACAGCCACTCGATACCGCCACCCGAGCACCTCGCCGCGCCATCGTCGCCCAGGTCGCCGTTGCTGTCGTGGTGGAGGACCCCGCCGTCGAGGAGCTCCCCGTGGCAGCCTCCTCAGCCTCGTCCATCGGTGCCTCCCTTTCACCTGTCCCGTCCACCTCCGCTCCCCTCTGGTCCAGCGGCGCACGCCCTCCCCGAGCCGAGCACGCGGGTGGCACGGCGGTGCGGCAAGCGGCGCTCCCGAGCAAAGCACGCAGCCCGCGTGGCATCTCCAAGCAGAGCAGGCGGGCGGCGCGGCACGGCAGGCGGCCTGCACGGCAAGCAGGCGGCATGCGGGTGGGCGGCGTAGCAAGCGGGGGGCACACGGGCGCACGCCGGCGGTGCGGCATACCCGAGCCGAGCACATTCCAGGTTTCAAAAGTTTGACCAAGCAATTGACTAACGGAATTGAGTGGTAAATAAAGAGCAATGCTATTTTGGAGTGACAGAAATTGAATTGGATGGTATTTTGGAAAGAGATGATGTTTGAGTGGTATTTTAGAGAGTGGTAGAAATTTTAGTGCTATTGAGGCAATTCTCTCAAACAAAAAAGGTTCATACACAAAATGAATGTAAACTCAACGAAACACGGACAAAAACACTGACAACTGCATCGCACAACCACACACAAACTTATTCCTTCTTTTATTTGAAGCTCCAACATTTACATAATTAAAATCTAAACAGGATATACCAAGTAGCTAGAAATATTATTACTTGAATTTTAACCTATGGTGCTTTTAGCTAGAAGCACAAGTCTAAATAGACATCTAATTTCTTATAAATGTTTGTAAAAAGTATTTGTCAAATTTGCACTACGAGCTAGAAGTACTGCAAATTCCACACCCCTTCTCTACGAAAATGCCCTCCAAGTTGAATTTATTTATAGAAAAACTGCCACCGTCTATGTATTAAGAAATCCCCTCAATTTTTCACTCCTTTTCTAGCCCGCCCGTTCCATTTCCCGACTAGAGTTTTGCCGCCACCGCCATCTCCAGCACCGACGCTGGCCAGAAACGAGCCTCCCCCGGCCTCCCTCCTCTATTGGTCATCGCCCCCCACCTCCAACATCCGCCATCGCCCCTGAGCAGGTTGGATTCAAGTTGGAGCAGCCAAAATCGTCCACCTCCTAATGCACCATGCACCCGACGTCCACCAGATTGACTTGGCGCCGCCGTTCCCGCCGATTTAACTTGTCTCGCTACGCAGAGCAACTCCAGTAGCCGCAATATGAGCATGTTGTATCTCTGTAAATTATCAAGATCCCTCTCGGATCTGTAGCAAACAGATACATCGGATGGTGTTCTTCCTGTATGTGGACATGTTGTCTCTCTGTGTAACTACTGAGATCTAGTTTACATGGAGGTGCGGAAATATCTAGTCTCCTTTCCCTTGATTTTGCCATCTTCGCCACAACAAATTAGTTTCCAGTTTATTCAGTCCGTAGATATACTAATTAGATGATGTGCGTAAGTAATTAGGATGCAGTTTGATAACGCGAATGGCCATATTTTAAGGTGTGTTTGGATCCTAGTCAAGAACTGTCCTAGCTTTGCCTAGCAAGGTAGTTTGTTTGGTAATTTCCTTGAAATCTCCCTCTCATGCTTACCTTTTAATACCTTTTAGATCATTGCTTGTATATAAATATATGGGACATCCTTAATATCTCTAAATATTTCAAATTGCAATAATTCACCATTCAAATGAACCATCTGAACTAATAATGTAAAAAAGGCTAAATTTGCACATAAAAAGTCACAAACATATCATTCATGCTAACATCAGACAAAAAACACATGATTCACGCTTAATCAACACTTAGACAAAATGTTCAACAGTCTGAGCATTTCAGACATTCACCACCAATTACTAGTACACCAGTCATCCAAAAGCATCATTGCTAAACAGGTCTGTTACTGTCCACTAGCTGACCAGCTCTAGCCGCTTCTCAGTTCTGACCAGCTCTAGCCGCTTCTCAGTTCTGACCAGCTCCAGTTGCTTGTCAGTAAGCCCCAACCCAAACAAATAGGGCCTATATATGTATCAACCATGTACACGTCCTCCTTCCTTCTTGTGATGCAATCAACCCTTCGCTTCATTCATTGGGGGAAAACAGGTCTTCATCTATCTGGACCTCATTCAAAAGCCTGTCCAACCAAGAGTCATCGTCTTCATACTCAATGGTGATGTGCTTATTCTCTCCTGCACCAGCTTCTCCTACGACGCTTTCATGAGTCACATTTCCATCATGATCACTGCTAGTTCCTTTCACCTGTTGTTGTTGCTGACCGTTATCAACACCAACAACGGCAATATCAACATTGTCAGTAGCGGTACCACTAGCATGTATGGTATGATTGAATTCACTAGTAGTAGCAATAACATGGTCACTGTTGTTGGCCACCGGTAAAGGCCATGTGAAGTACAAGGGGAACGGAGGATCGAAAGGGCAAGGAAGTGATATGCCTCCCTTCTGCACACCGGAAGAAGAAGCACCAACACTGGCCATGTTCATGTGGATGTAAGCATTAGGAACGTTCGGCAGCGGTCCTAGCAGAGGACGAGCCATCCAACTTGCAGTGGTAGAAATGTTGTTGTTGTTATTGTTGTAGGTGTTGATAACGTTATTCCCAAAGAAACATGTAAACCCAGTTATGCAGTTGGTGGACGGCATTGGTACATTTGCTCCTGGCATTAGAAACGGAGATGATAATGGCATTTGCATAGGCTGATAGGCATGTCTCGAGTATATCTAGCAAACTGCGGCAGTTGGTGTTGGTCAGGACGATTATGGGATGCAGATGGCTGGTGGTCGGTGGACCTATGATGCTTCCTAGTAGGTTTGGGACGGGGAGTGGAGTTGTGCTCCACCGAATGTGTGTGAAGAGTGTCGACGAGGAAGTCATAGTAACCAGTAGAGGCAATGGCATCAGCAATATCCGAGTCCAATATGATGCGACGTTGATGGGACTCGGCGCACAACCAAGCGCGAAGGGCGAGCTCCTGCACAAACAACTCACATGCCTTGGCTAGGAAAGCAGGCGTGTCAAAGGTCATCCTCAAGCTCCCCTCCTCGCCGCAGATAACCTTCTTTAATCGGGACATGGGGATTGCTTGCTTACTGAAGTACACATTCCCCTCAATCTCTTCATGTCGCCTCTTCCAGAACTCCTCTATCGCTCGTTGTTGCAATGCAGGCACTGCTGGTCTTGACAGCGCACGAACATTCACAAGGCGCCGCATTCCTTCCTTCTATAGCTTCATTTAGTACCTATGCGCAAACACACTCGATTAGTGTCGACTCTTAGTTCTTTTCTGTAATACTACAGATATTGGATTCGGTGACATTAGCAGCCAACAAACATAGAACAAGAAAAAAAATGCCTCCCAACGAACATATATTTCAACGCAAATCATGGCACCATAGCAGGACGAGGCACCAAACAGAAATAAATAATAATGGACTGAATCAAACAACATGCTTTGACTCCACATCAATGAAAGGATTGAATCGAACAGCCTACCTGTGAGAAGAATAAGATAGATGCATTACCTTAGCTCAACTGCAACTCACCAGGTATCAGTGATCAGCTAGCTATCTGGGTGGTGCGGGGATGAACAACGGGAAGGGGGGTTTATATAGGGGTTAGACATTCCTTTCAGCCTTGAGGCCTCACATCTATTCAGCCAGATGCTATCTCTAGGCTCTAGCAAATAAATTATTCCTCCAGTTGTTTCCCTTCTGTGACCTCTCATACTTATCTGCTGACGGTTACTATGGATATTAATTTTTCTCGGAGGGGAATAGGGGCCGGGGCGCAAGGCCCACCTGGACCATTCCATTAGCAGGTCCTTAAGCATCAAAAGGTTGTAGCGAGTTTACAGCAAGAGCAAGGAGCATCGAGGGGAAGCATTATAGTTACAATCTGGCCAATAAGCAAAGGGTCCAATCCTCTAAGATAGACTTGCTGGTGGACCGGGAGTTGCACCAGCTTTCCTCGTGACGGTTACTATGGATATTAATTGTGTGCTTCATATGACAACTAATCTAAATCATCAATTTTTCGGTTGGTACATGGGTATGCCAGCTTTCCTTCAAGCCAAAAATTGTTTCCAAAGCTAGTTTCCTAATCTTTCATTCGCTCTAATTAAAGATCTATCTGGCTTCCCTTCACTGCTTAATTAACTGGGTTTGACCAAAGTCTGTTCCTGGATCATGCATGACTCTATTCATGCACCCTCTGTTTACAAAGAAAGTATGGCTAGATGTCTTTGCACATATTGCTTTCTGTGGTATGTCACGCTTCCAATAATAGGAGGCTCGATTATATGATTTCTCAGTTTCCTCTTATGATTATGTACATCGCATTTCTAACCAAAGCGACAGGCATTGCTCGCGTGAGTCGTGAGCAGCTACCCTTCCAACATTTAAAGGAATCTAAAAGTAAGCGATGTGAGGCTTCCTGGCTCATTTTAATCCAATCACTGCTCATACATGACTTGGATGGGCAGTGAGATTTACTATAGATGGGTTGCTCTTCGGTTTCACACATTAGGCTGGCAGATGGACCAGCACTGCATTATCATGTTTTCAAACATTTTAGGAGTTAATTATAGTAGCCGATGACTTTCCTATTACATATTTAGCTCTAGATGTAAGGGCTTGTTTGGAATGTAGGAACTAAAAAAATACAGGAATAAGCAATATAAGTTATTTAGTTGCAACGTAGAAAAAAATTAAATTTTAGTTAGAGATTAGATGCATGACATAGTTTTCATAGACATAAAGGAATTCTTAAGAGGTTTGGATTCAATGGAAATTTTTCTTCTGAATTGAGTGCAGAATGTCCCATAGGAAAAAAACCGAAAGTTTCTAATCCTACAAATTAAGAAAAACCTCTACAAATCTTGTGAAAAAATAATTCACGAGGATTAAAACCTATAAGTTTCTTTTAAAAATCCTTTAAATCAAACATGTCTACTGTAATGAAAGGAATACCATCTTGTGTTCCTACTTGTAACATTTAACTCTTGTGATGGGCACGGTTGTGTTTAACATAAGAGCATGTACATTGAGAGGGGAGGCAATCTTCTCTTAGCTCTCCACATCATTTAGAGATGACAATAAATATTATTTAATGGGTTATCTCTTATTGTTGCCTCTAGCAATTAATACTTGTATGCCTTTCAAAATATGTGGTTATTAAAATTTAATTAGAAAACACGTGACAAAGAGATAATATCTGGTACAACGGAGAAAAATGCATTCCTCACGCATAAGAGATTTCACTTTGACTAAGTCGGTCTTCTCTCTCTTTGAATTCAGCAAAAATCATATGTGACATCTTTAAGAGAAGGCCGACACCATTCCATTGTAGCTCTAAGTTTGTGTCTCATTTGACCTGCTAAACAGAGACGAGGAGTTGTAGGGACATGATTCTACCCACCAGAGTTGAAATCCAGGTAGTCATATTTATATACATGTGGATACATTTAGTAGAAATTTAGTGAGATTAGCGGATCTATTCCCGGTCTCTCTCAAGTCTAGCGTGTGATTAGTATCGGGCGTGCTCACATAGATAGGTGTGTGCGCGTCATCTTTGTAATCACATAAAAAGACACGGAGCAATCTTTGTTTCATAGATTGAACTTGTTGTCTAATGTTTGAAGCCTTATTTTGTTTAACACTTGCATTGTAGAGTAGATTAGCATGACAGTCCAATATGGCCTTTATGACACTACATATTACTCTATTTTTCTTCCATAAAACATAACGTAGAATAAAAGGCTTACCTGTGTTGTATGTCATATATATAACACTAAAAGGATGCGTTGCTGCCTACGTCCATTGCACAGAGTTACATTAGAGTAAACTCATCACGCTTGTCCAGAATAGCGTCAAACACCTCGTGTGTGAGAAAAAGAAACACAACTGTGGCTCACTACGTTATACCGGCCGTTTATATATAAAATGTCGTACAGTCGTGTGCTTACGATAAGATGTGTTGCTGCTCGTGCTTTGACGACATAAGTGTAGAGACAAACCCCAGTTTTGTACATCCCGGAAAAGTGACACCAACTTACATATATAACCAGTTTGGGTACGACTTTACAGAGTTGATGATCAGTGTAGTGCTAGCTAGCAGGCCAAATCGAATGCGTCCAGAGATGTGTGGCACGCTTAGCTTAGCTAGCTAGGATCCGCGCCGTCGTCGAAGTCGATGGAGGATCGGATGTCAGCTCCTGGGCGACGGCTGCTACCCTCTGCTCCTGCCCTCGGGAGTCGCTGACGGCGGTGCTGAAGGGGTAGAGGAAGGTGACCTTGGTGGCGACGCACGCCTTCGTCCTTCTTGACGAGAAACTCGATGACGTCGCGGCCGAAGCCGCCGTCGACCTCCGCCTGGATGTAATGACCTGCATATATCCTCATACATACATCTTAGTTTGAGTAGTTTGCATGGTTGCAGGTTGATCGATGAAGAGAGGTACTAGTTGCAATTAATTGATTTGAGTACCGTGAGGAGTTCGTTGGTGAACATTCTTCTGCGTCTTGATGATGGCTTGCCGCAACGACTGCCAAGGAAAGAAGAGTAGAGCTGTTGTTGTTGCATGACCGGCCGGAAATGCATGGCAGGATCATAAATATCAGTAGTTAGTTAGTGGTGTAGTGCTGCAGCCGTGGATGTGGAAATAATTGTTTGTACTTGTGGATGAGTAGGTGAATGAATTGGTTACCTGGGCTGCAGCGCCGGCAGAGGTGGCCTCCGGGATGAGGAGCGGCGAGGCGACGGGCGAAGAGGCGCCGACAGTGGGGTTGGTGCAGACGCATCCGGGATTAGTGGAGGGGCATGTCCTAATCTTGCTGCATCCATCCATCCATCCATCCATCATGGTCATTCTTATGGTAACAAGTCAGCAAGGAGCAGAGAAGACCCGTTGGTGTCGAGGCCAAGCTGCAGGGTCCTTGACTGGGAGTAGGGGGTGGAGGCCAGCAGCAGCGTAGGATGGTGCGACGGCGAGCGTGAGGGAGGAGAAGAGCAGGGTCCTCCTTGTGCAGGTTGTGAGCGGGGGAGCAGAGGAGGGAGCTGCAGCGCCAGCGGCGGCAAGAATGGAAGAAGAAACCAACAATGGCCGCCTCTCATGTGTCGATGCTCCGGTCCCACCACATGCATAGCCTTTTGTTATCCCTCGAGGCTCAATCTGGTCCACCAATATCGATCCATCTCAGCTGTTCATCAGATTCAGACAATCAGACGTACGGCTAACTGTTATGTACTACTTAATGAGTTGTGTTGTAGATTACACGTGACATGGAATTGGATCGTGATCGATGTCATTGATCTACACTGGAGTAGTAAATTGTGAAATGCTTCTCTTGTTGCATGCGTGCACGACCGATCGATCACGGGTGCCACCTCTCGCCCTCTCGTGAGCTGCTGGGGCCTCCATCTTCGGGTTGCCACCAATCTGTGGATATCGTCAACTTGTGTGTGTACGTACAAGGATCGAGTCGCACGAGATGACAACCTGCTGACACGGTCGCACTCGCACATGCAGTAGGGCAGGGCATGCTGGATGGCCCCAACAGATATCTCAAAAGAGAAAAGTCCACGTTTCATCTCTCGAGGTTTTACCCTCCGGTCACACAAAACTCTGAGAAAAAAGATCAATTAGCACCCTCAAATATAACAACCGATATAAATAACCCTATAAAATAGTTTTTGAGGTATTTTTGTCTACGTAGCGGTTGACGTGGTATTTTATAGAGCGGTTTTCTATGTGTATTGTTAAGATGGCAATCAACATATAAAAAGTAACCTCCTATCTCTCATCTACTTACAAGTATGGCCTACCCATTAGATCCATCTCCTACCTCTCATTTCCCAAAGAGTCATCTCAAATCCATCTTGAAATCCGCTGTCATCACATAGAAGGTCATGGGCAAGGAGCTCATCTCACCAGGATGCTGCACCTTGAATCAACAAATGCTAAAGCTAGCTCCGAGCACAATCGTGTTATATGGTGGTTTCTACGGAGATGAGCCGGCTTCGTGGTGCTCGGAGCAAGTACTTCATGGAGGAGCACAAATGGTGTGCCGACTGAGTAGAGTGGCTATCGAGGTTTTGTGCCAATGCACGAGTTAGTGGTGGAGGGGCTTGGTGACTCTTCATGCAATGTATCCCGAATGCACTGCAGGTCGCGCTAGAGAATGATCAAACTCACCAAGGCTCAAGTCCCTCCGTCTCTACGACCGAGGTGGGGTCAACCTGCTCCTTTCCCATCTCCATTGCCTAGCCCCGACTCCCCTTCGACCTGGATAGTATGCTCACCTGACCACCTCTCCCCTGTGGTAGTGACCATCTTCCTCAGTTCCTCGGCTTAGGCTATCCCGATATGAGCAGCGACGTGGGTGGTCGAGTGGTGGTGCACACAGGTCTTGGCGGCACTAGGATTAGAGGAGGTTGTAGCGACACGATATGGTGACAGGAGGTAGAGGCGAAGGTGTTTGTGGTGGTCGCAAACGCGCTAGGATGGTGGTTGACATCGATTAGTGTTGGCGGCCGTGAGGATATGGGATGGGCAAGATCAGGTATCAGTGCCAAGAGAGAGATGAGAAAAGGGTCGACATAAAAAAATGAATAGATAGAGAAGTAAAGATCAATGACACGGGGTTCTTTCCATACAAATGATATGTTATGTGTTCTATTTGTATGTGGTAAAATCTTTTTTAGAAAGTGCCACGTCGATTGTCATGTAGACAAAGTCGTCTTCAAAAGTATCACAGAGAGTCATTTGCACCGGTTTTTATACTTAAGAGTGAAACTGCGAGGTGAAATCGGGCGGAATACCGCCAAAGGAAGGGAAAGCCAGCCCAGGACCCAGGTCCAGCCTTTTCTTTTCCTTTCTTTCGTCCACTCGCTCCCCCACTCACACTCCTCCACGCCGACACGGCATGCCGCCGATGGGAATGGGAATGCCAGCGCTGCTGCTTCTCCTCCTCCTCGCCCTCCCCAGCAGCACCGCCTCTAATGGAGGAGGAGGAGGAGGAGGAGGAGGCTCCCCCAGCCCGATAAAGAACGTGGTGGTGCTGGCGCTCGAGAACCGCTCTTTCGATCACATGCTCGGCTGGATGCGCCGCCTCCTCGGCCTCCCCATCGACGGCCTCACCGGCGCCGAGTGCAACAACCCCAACTCCACCCTCCCTCCCATCTGTGTCTCCGCCGACGCCGACCTCGTCGTCCCCGACGACCCCGGGCACTCCTTCGAGGACGTCCTCGACCAGGTCTTCGGCTTCCGCCCAAACCAAACCCAAGATTCACCTTCGCCCACCATGTCGGGCTTCGTCCGCAGCGCCCTCTCCGTCAACTCCCTCCTCTCCGACGCCGTCATGCGCGGCTTCACCCCCTCCCTCCTGCCCGCCTTCTCCGCGCTCGCCACCGACTTCGCAGTCTTCGACCGCTGGTTCTCCTCCCTCCCGGGGCCCACGCAGCCCAACCGCCTCTTCCTCTACTCCGCCACCTCCCACGGCGCCGTCGCCCACGACAAGTGGAACCTCCTCCGCGGCTACCCGCAGCGCACCATCTTCGACTCCCTCCGCGACGCCGGCCGGACCTTCAATGTCTACTTCAAGACCATCCCCACCACCCTCTTCTACCGCAACCTCCGCACCGTCCGCGCCGCCGCCCAAAGCTTCCACCTTTACGACTCCACTTTCAAAGACCACGCCCGCAGAGGCCGCCTTCCCGCCCTCTCCGTCATCGAGCCCAGGTACTTCGACCTCACCGGCACCCCCGCCGACGACGACCACCCGGCCCATGACGTCGCCAACGGCCAGAGGCTCGTCAAGGACGTATACGACACGCTGCGGGCCAGCCCGCAGTGGAACACCACCCTGCTCATCGTCACCTACGACGAGCACGGCGGCTTCTACGACCACGTCGCCACGCCCGTCGCTGGGGTGCCCAGCCCCGACGGCGTCAGGGGCCCCGTGCCATTCTTCTTCAAGTTCGACCGGCTGGGAGTGAGGGTGCCCACCATGATGGTGTCGCCGTGGATCAGGAAGGGGACAGTCGTGGGGCGGCCGCCGAATGGGCCAACCGAGACCTCCGAATACGAGCACTCCTCGATCCCGGCAACCATCAAGAAGATCTTCAACCTTAGATCAGATTTCTTAACCAAAAGAGATGCATGGGCTGGTACGTTTGAGCACATCTTCACCGAGCTCGACCAACCAAGAACAGACTGCCCAGGTACTAGCTACTTCAATGTCATGGTTCATACAATTTGATTGAACAAATGTACTGCTTTTGCTTACGGACAACTAATTGTGTTTGAATCAATCAAATGGATATTGATTCCTCTGGGGGAAAAAATATAATTTGACTGCTGCTGCTTTGGTTTGAGGATCTCTGACATGAACATAATGTGCAATTTAGCAGATTTATTGCCATAATTGACTTGATTTGGATGCTTTCTGGTTAATTTGAAGCTTAGATTATGAAGAAACTCACTCTGTTGTTATCCCTTTCAGAGACTTTACCAAAAGTGCCATTTGAGAGAAAAAGTCCAGCAAAAGAACACAGCCTTCTCTCGGATTTCCAGCGTGAGCTCGTCGAATTAGCAGGGTTCTTGAACGGCGACTACATGCTGGCAAGTTTTGCTCAGGAGACTCAGAAAAAGATGACCGTTAAGCAGGCTGATGCATATGTGAGACGAGCCATCACAAGCTTTCTAAAGGCAAGCAAGCAGGCCAGACGGTTAGGTGCAAATGAGTCTGCAATTGTCACCATGAGATCATCTTTGACAAGTAAGACTACGAGCTCAAGTCCTTAATTAGATCTATCTACTTCCACAGTATAGTGAAATATTAGTATATATGTGAAATATTATGTAACATAATTGTAACCGAATAGGGAGCAGCAAGAGGAGCCTTCATAATATTTTTGTTAACCCTTTTTGCCAATGTAATAGTTTCTATCGTCAAATGTAGATGGCACAGAGGAACATATTATATATTACAGAATTTTACAGAGGAACATATTATATATGACAAATGAATGCCTGTGGTGCTTTGTTTGTACTGTATGATTTAGTGATTAGTAGGATGGATGATTTCAAGGTATGGATATCTCCCATTTAGCTTCTTTTTTGTAGAGTGCTATGGTTTATATGGATCGTAACTCATTGGGCTTTTGAAATCTCAAGAGACATTGAGCTCTCAATATCTCTTTGTTAAAGCCCAGTTAGTTAGTGTCCAACTTAATTGCACTGGCGTCTCTTGACGGCTCTATTTTGGTGGCATAGCTAAAAACGAGCTTGAGATCAGAGCCTCGAGTAAGTAAAGTTACTCCTAATTAACCTGGAAACAGGGCCCCTTTCGTGCAATAATTGGTGCAAAGCAAAACCTCCACGTAGCCCATTCAGCACAGCAGTAGTCCATTCTTGTTTGCTTTGGCTTTGCAGTTGGTACCGTCTCCGTCCCGGCAGCTGACACAGACATTCCACTGACTCCCCGATCATACCTTTGCATGCTGTTTTATCTTATCAGCAGGAATCATTTTTGTGTGGTCAGGCAAGGTTAGCTGTGTTATGTTAAGACTTTTACTTTTGCGTGACTATATATGGAGGTGCCCTCCTCCTGTCCAGTCCATCAGTCAGATTTTGGAGTACCAACTTGATTAATCAGTTAGGTGCTCACCATTCTCACTGAAGGACCAACTAAACAACAGTCACATAGGACTAGGAGGCTAGGACTCTGTCAGATAAGGAAATAGGACAGGTACCCCAGGAAACACATGTCCTCTTTGCATTTCTATGCATTACAATAGTCTTCCCTACCAATGGTTAACCTAGCTGTTGACTGATGCCATATACTCCTACATGGCCATCCGGGCAACTCTAGAGAGAACTTCTGGCCAGTTAATAATCTCCTTATCAGTTCCTCCTAACTCCTATATAGAGAATTGAGCACCTCTCTGT
The DNA here is from genome assembly GCA_019208055.1 of Stipa capillata. NCBI lineage: Eukaryota > Viridiplantae > Streptophyta > Magnoliopsida > Poales > Poaceae > Stipa > Stipa capillata. Next base: position 134,114 of record JAGXJF010005195.1, on the reverse strand, counting down.
TGGTACAACCACAGACAGGATCAAAATGCTACTCAACACTGTGTAGATCTATGCACAGCATTTCTGAATGACATGCCCCAGCTGTGTAGATCTATGCACAGCATTTCTGCATGACATGCCCTATATGGCAATCCCCATTTTTGTACTGTAACTCTACTTTTCGTCAGCTAATAATGGCCTATAACTGCAATACTGCCTTGTTTTTCTAAGCCAGACATATTCTTTCACCACAGTATTTCCTTGAATTCCCCAAATTAAGACTTGTTTAGACCTGCTGGTAGCATATATATTCTTTTCTTTTACGATATTCTCTATGGAAAACTTCTGAATTACTGATGTACCCATTGTATTGTCAGATAGAGACAGCAATGGAATGCGCCATACCAATTACATATGTTAATTATTTCAAAGCATTGGATTTGTACTAGCACCAATTCTATATCCATTAACTGAATCTGGATTGTTTAGGAACCGGCCTCCAGCCTTTGTAACTAATCATTTCGGTCATGCGTTAACCAATTCTCAAACAGACCCTAACTGCCCAAGTGAAAAGTGAATTTTTGGTACTTGAAAGACTTAAATCATGAGGATTTTGCTACCCTGGTGTGGTTAAAGATATCTCATTCCTGGAATGGAATGTGCATGCATGACAGCTGCGCTGCAACCTCTCTTTCTCTTGGTATGGCCACTATATAACATTGCCTAAAGAGACTACTGGCTACTAGCCTGGACAAGTAGTGAGCATCTATCTGAGGACGAAGAAGGTAAAGGAGGAAAATGCAGGACTGGGCAGGTGTGTTCATCTCACTGGTGCTGTTCATCCTCCTCTCGCCCGGCCTTCTCTTCCAGATCCCCGGAAAGTGTCGGATCATCGAGTTTGGCAACTTCCACACCAGCGCTGTATCCATCATCATCCATGCCATCATCTTCTTCAGCTTCACGGCCATCTTCCTCATCGCCATCGGGGTGCATATCAACCTTGGCTCCTAATGAGTGAATCGATCATCTAGCAGCTACCTATTCAGTCAATAAATTCCTTCTATATATGTGTTGTTTCCTGTTTTTTTCCATCAGTTGAACATACAGTTCAGCAGTACTTTTGCTTAGACTTTTGCTGTCGGGCATTATTTTCAGCTCTCTGAAAGTTTAGGTGTTTTTTCACCTGTGTAGTATTGTATCAATATGGCGCGATATTAAGAATTGAACTGGTTTCTTGCTTCTAGTTAGATTCACCTGTATATAATTTCGTTTCCTAACTCGTTATTCAGACTGTTTACATTTCTAATTTCGTTTCCTGACTCGTTATTCAGATTGTTTACATTTCTCTCTGAAACTGTTGAGATGCTGCACTGAGGAAACAGTTAATTAGTTACAGTGTTCATTTTGGTGGGTAAAATGAATGTCGGTAGGTGGAGAGTTTGGTGTTGAGTCGCATTAGTGACGATGCATGTGAGTGGTGTAGGAAAGGAACATAAGGAATTCATACACAAGCAACAACCAAGTAGAACACCCATCCAACTGCGTCCCCACTCCCTAATCCAGCGCAGCTCATGTGAGTCTGACGACCTCAAAAATAAATGTAGCACCATATTTTAAACACGTGCATGCAGATTGCAGAGATAGTTGCATATAGCGTTTAATATAATTGGTGGCTTCTCTGAAACTGATGATTCAGAGCTGCTGCTTCGGTATATTCATTCAGTAATCTGTAGTTAGAAATCTGAGGATCTAGTATAGCTTGTCGACGCTGTCTTGCCACTCTGGTACTTTCTGTAGCCAGTGCTGAAAGTGAGCATGCAGCAGCATCATGTTTGTCAAAGTCAGTGAAGGGTTTTGTCAAACTGAGCTGCTGACAGTGACACACATATATATGCACACCAAGCAATTCAGCTTGGTAACATCCATCTATCCTCTGCACGCGATGCTTTGGGTTCTCAGAAGCTGTGATGGATGCGTTTTCGTCGATTGTTTGTGGTCGGTCCGTCACTTAGATTATCGTCCTAATGACAATTGGAAGAGGTAGCGTCCAATTTCCAAAGCCGGCGGCCGGCCGACAGATCGATCGATCGAGGTTCCTACCTATTTATAGACGCAGACTAACTGAGCAGCTTGGCACTGAAGCTAGCAGCATATATACAGTTGAGAATCCATGGCGGGCGACTGGGGCCCTGTGCTGATCGCTGTCCTCTTCTTCGTGGTGCTGACGCCGGGGTTGCTGTGCCAGATCCCCGGCAGCAACGGCCGTGTTGCCGAGTTCCACAGCATGCGCACCAGCGGCGCCGCCATCTTCGTCCACACCATCATCTTCTTCGGCTTCTGCGCCATCTTCATGGTCGCCGTCGGCGTCCACCTCTACGCCGGCTAGCCCGCGCAACCACCATCCACATGTACTCTGCTCCAGTCTAGAAACTATACTAATATACCACTAGCTAGTAACGCAACCCTCCGGTGTTCCATCGATTAGTTCATGTTTTGTTTCTTTAATTTGTTTTCGTGAACGTACAATACCTCTATTGCGTGTATTGCTTCCTCCGTGACGATTCTTTTACATATGGTCAACTTGTGTCAACGAAAAAATTGTCATCAGTTCCTCAACTTGTGTCAGTCAGCAGGTAGCACCACTACAAGTATATTATAAACAAAATTTCAATAACCGCTAGCTCAACAAATTTCATTGCACTGCAGATTGGCATGTTTCAGTTCCAAAACTTTGATTTGCATGCTAACATTCCGACCTTCCTTCTCCAGTACAACCAACCACAATCCTCTACATACTTTACTTTTAATCAGGCAATGCATTGCACTTTCACAAGCTAGAAAAATTCAGGAAACTGTGTGCTAACACATAGCAGACAGACAATCATGCCGTATCAAATTCAACGCCATCTTCATAAGCTAGTTACCTGCTGCTGCTACTGCGAGGAAACGAGGACATCTTTTCTTCAACGTATTGTGTGAATTTCACCCTTGGTCCCTGAGTTCAGACAACCAGTTAGCGCCAGCCAACTCTCAGCTGATTAAGCGAAATATACAAGCAACACTACTCACGGGGATTTTGCAGTGTGAGTTAAGCTCCATCAACATCTGCCGTCGACGCTCTCTGGCCACCTCCTCTACCCGCGACGCCCGCTGGCAAGCTGCTTGTATCTGCTCCTGCTGCAATTTTAACCAAAGTGCTTATTCAATCCCAAGAATTTGGTCCGTTTAAACGCACAACAAATATATTGCAAGCAATAGTAAAACTTCAGGCAGCTAAAATCTTCAGACAGGATTTGCATCCCCTGAATGAGTTAGTACGTAATAGGCAGAAGAAGAATGGGGATATCTGACAGAGGACAGGTCAAATTATCACATTTCATTCCCCCAGTCCAGTTCACTACGGAAAGCCATAGACTTACTTTCCCAATGTCAAGAGCTCACAACAGGTATAACCATGATCTGAAGACCGCAGCGAAGGTTTTTAAAATTCTTATGTGGGTGACAGCCTGATATCACTGAAATCATATTGCATCAGTCTACACTACAGTTGCATAACAAGTTTTAGAAAATGAAGACGTCATCAGTGACTAACGAAAGAGCAAGTCCTACTGTCCTAGTGACAAATAACAAGTTATGAGATCATAGGTAATAATTGATAATACTAGGGTAACCTTGCCAATATATGCAGAAGACGTTCCAAGAAATTATCACATTCTAGCAATCCAAATTTCTAATAGGTAGAAGTCCTGGTCCTGACCTTGATTTTTTTTTCATTTAGACACAATTAATTTAAAACAAGAAGTGAAGCAATAGGATAGTATTTCTTCTTCCCCTTGGGAAAAATGCACGAATAGAGCTTCATCATAAGGACAAGAAACTGAACATTTAGTGCCTGTGATTACTTACTTGGCCAGAAGCCTTCTCCGTCAGACTCCTAAGACTTGCCACCTCCGTCAGTAAGTTCCTTATTATGTCATCTGCCTCTTGCATCTGTTTTCTAGAGAACTCAAAGGCTCGGTCAGCACATAAACGAAATATGCTGCAGTCTAAGCACATGCAGATGCCCTTGCACCCCCTTGTATGCCTCTTCAGTATTCCTTTCTTTGGAGAAAGTTTCTTAGAAGAAAGGCCTCGATTTTCCAGGCAATGGGCACCATTGAAAGGAAAAAGTTTCTTACAAGGGGCACCACACGGGCGTAGTGTGCTCACTTTCCTTGACCCTGATTCAGCATGCATAACACAACCAGACATTTCATCCGCTGATAAGGGTGTGCCAATAGCACAGGGATCAGAAGGCCTGCAGATCATTTCCACATCAGGCAGTAGACCATCAAGAGAAGCCATCGAATCTTGTCGCTCTAGTGCACCATGTTGCTCAGCACCACCGTCCACCATCACTGTCTTGGTAGGACTATAAAAACCAACATCAGAACATCCTGACTCTGAGCTTTGGCATTGCTGTACTTCAGCAAGTTCAGCATTATCTTTTAACAACTCCGTGTCACATAGCTGAGGCTGCTCTTTGGCCAGAAATACACCCTTGTCTGAAGTTAATCCGCTAACCTCATCTCCATCTGAAGTTAATGCTGCTTTGGCCTTTTGCATTTGAGCTGTACCAGCTTCGTGAGGAGATACTTCAGAAATGGTAGGCTGAAGATGGTTGCCATTAAGAATAGAATTCTCATCTGATTTTGCTGCCTTTTCTTCTACTATTCTTTCAACTTCAGCTACATTTCTTTCATTAATAGAGTTTTCTGAGACAGCAAGCTGGCCGGACAGGACATCATTCCTGTCTGATGTTAGTTCACCCTTGTCTGAAGATAATGGGTCTCCACCTGAAGCAAGCACTTGTTGTGTGACTTTCTGCACTTCAGCTGTGCTGCCATCCAGAAGAGAGACTTCTGCAACAGCAGATTGAAGCTGTCCACCATTAAGAACATAATTCCCATCTGATATTGATGTTTTTTCCTCTACTGTTCTTTCAACTTCAGCTCGGGGGCATTCTTCAGGAGAGTCTTTTGAGATAGCAAGAGGATGATGTCCATTGGCCAAGACATCATTCTCATCTGCTGTTAATTGTTTCTCTTCCGAGACTCTTTGACACTTGACCCTGTCACCTTCCTGAGAAGAGATTTCTGATACAGCAAGACAATAGCACATATAAGAAAACCGAAATCTGAAAGAAGTGTCACTAAACCAAAATCAGCTCAAGCCACCAATCGTCTTACCATTCTCCATGAGAAATGGCAGCATCCTTTTGTAGCTAAATGAGCTCGGATGATGAACAAACTTTGACCTGGTGCATCGAGTAAGCCACTGAAACAAACAGACACGCACATCATCTCCATGCTATTGCTATGCAGTAAATGAAATCAATCTAACTTATAAACGCCGCAGATAAGAGACGCAGTAGCAACAGACTCACCGGCTTGCTGCTTGCAAGATCACCATTGATAATCTTGGTTTCTTCTTTGACACTGTCAGAGCAATCCTTCATCTCCTGGTCTCCTCCAGTTTTCACAACAAGCAACTCTACAGAATCCACAGGATCGGCTCCACAGTGAGTCCCATCCACGGATTCATCGACCAACCCAGAATGAGATCTGCTGAACTCCTTTGAGTTGGCACTTGCGTTATCTGAAGCACATACGCACACACAGGCACAACGAAATGACCTAAGAAACCCCATGAAGAGAACAAGAGGGAATCCAAGAAACAGGAGGATGTTGGTACCGTTCTTGGCCATCTCGTTGAGGAAAGGGAGCAGCCGGCGGTAGCCGAACGAGCCCGGATCACGCACGAGCTTGGATCGCGGGAGCATCTGATGCATCCATCGGGTGGGAGAAGCAGACGAATCAAGATTAATTAGATGGGGAAATTCGCAGAGAACGAGAGATAGGCGAGAAACAGCGGGAGACTCACCGGCTTCGTCTCCCTATCATCGGCCGCCGCCGCGGCCTCCGGAGGCGTGGTGTCGTGAGATCCGGGTTTGGTGGCGGCGCGGTCTGGGGAGGAGTCGAGTGGAGCGGAGGTGGGAGGGACGACGCGGCGGAGGCGGAGGTCCTTGACGGAGGCACCGCCGCTACATTGGACGGAATGGAGTAGGAGCTGGGCGTGGCGGCGGGAGGTGACGCCGGCGGGGATCCGTTGGGTCGGCATGGTTGCGTGCTCGGCTTGCGCGCGCGGGAGAAGAGGAGGGGGTTTGGCGCCAAAACTGGGCTCCTTTGGCGCCAAAACGAGTTGGAGGAGGGGAAGACTGAAGCGGTGAGATGGTCTTTTATTTATATATTTTTGAACTGGAAACAAGGCATAAGGTTTACACGGTAATCACGAAATTTCGAATACCTTTCTAATTTTATTGGACGTGTTTTCTCTAATGGAAAATATTTATACCTTTGATTGGGGAAATTATGTTTCTTGTGAAATTTCCTTGTTAGCCCAGCGTGCTTCTCTCCGCGCTCTTGGCCGGGTTTTCTTTCTTCTTCTTTTTTGCATAACTGCTAATTATATTAGTAGACTGATCGGTTCATTATTTTCAAAATTTCATATACTCCAAACCATTGTGTTCCCTATGATAGCATCTTCAAACAAGACCCCTTGTAATTAGTTTATTCTACAAATATGGGCTAAATGGAAAAAGAGAGGAAAGGAAATGAGTATCAATTTTGTTGTAAATCAGGGGGGGTGTTGACGACCAAATTGGGCAGTACCCCCGGATGGGCCGAGTGCGTCGGGCAAGATCTGCAATGCTACCGAATCGTGGCCCAGGCCGAGTGGTGCGGCGTCCCCGAATCCCGAGTACCCGTTTCCGAGTACCCGCGGTCCCGAGTTCTGGCGCCCCCGAGCACTCGCGCCCCCGAGCACTCGTCCCCGAGCACTCGTGCCCCCGAGTATTCATGTTCCCGAGTGCTCGCCCCCGAGTGTTCGAACTCCCGAGTACTTGCGCTCCCGAGCGCTCGTATTATTGAGTACTCGGGACTCCCGAGCATTCACGGTCCCGAGTAGATCCAAGGCGGGTTCTGCGTAGCGCGACCGAGTTCCAACAACGCCAGGTCGGTGAATGATTTGTGACGCTCCCGCTGGGTTTTCAAGGTGAAGTCTTTTGCGTTCAAAGCCTTAACAACTTGGGGCGCAAGGAACAGTGGCGGATCATGGCGTTTAAAGGAAAGTCCGAGATTTGGAAGGACTCCCGGATAATATGGAAAGATATCTCGTATGCAAGATGGAGTCCAGATCACGGCGGTTAAGATAATCAGAAGATACGGGAAATCCCTCGGTTTTAATTAGAGGAAATCTCGTGCGCAAGGCAGAGTCCTGATCGTATCAATCAGGGTAACGATAGCTTTAGGAAACAACTCAATTTGTATGGAAAACCATATCGTGTACGATACCAAGTTGTATTCCTGCCCTAAGACCGGGCGTACCCTATAAATATGAAGGGTGCACGGCCGATTGAGGTGGAACTCTCCCAATCGACGCAATCAATCTATTATCTTTTCATCTACTATTTTTCTCCCTTTGTTTTATGCTTCTCGTTCTTCGTTGTTCTTCGTGTTTCACGGCAACGAAACTCGAGGCCCTAGGGGCGATCAGGTCGACCTAGGGCAGCCCATAGCCGCCGTACTCCCTGACGGGGTCCCTCCCGGGGGTGTGGGGTTTCGGGTTCCCAAAAGCACCCGCCGGCGTGTCTTGCGTATCGCGCTCCGGCGGGTCTCCCCCGGTTCCGTGTCCCGCGCATCGCGCTCGGCCTCGGGGGTACACGGTGACGTGTTCGTGTGCGAACACACTTTTTGACGACTCCGCTGGGGAAGAAATCATCATGTCTAACAATCAGATTCCACAACTCGGCGAGATCAGCACCGATAACATCATCAAGCCCGACTACAATGAGCTATCTGAGGAACATCGCCAAGCTTTCGAAGCATACAAGAAAAAGCGGGAGGAGGAAGATCTGCAGACGTTCCTCGCGAACTTCAAGAAGGATCGTCAAGGGAACATTACTCCGGTTGGAGAAATCAAACTCCCTCCTCTACACGGCAAGAAGGCTGACACCCCGGTAAGTAGCATGTTTTCTCCAGAACAGATAGCCGAAATACAGGGTTATATTTCGGAAGGCAATACTCTTGTTTACAACACGTTCATGGAAAACACGAGTGCTAAGGGGAGCACGTGCCCAACATCTAGTGGTAACGCCGGTACGGCTATAGGTGTGGTAAACCCTGATCCGACCTCGGTAGTAGGTTCATCGGCGCTTCCCGGGCCATTGAATTTACGCCCTAGTCAGAACAACCAACTCGTAGCGTACCCGCCAGCCCTAGTCCGATCATGAGCATACCCGGTTCGGCGGTAGCGCCGAACCAGAGCCTGATTACACCTTCCATGAACACAACCATGGTTAAGCCGATGCCGAGTCACGACTCGGCGTATGGATCACAGGCCGCACCCATGGCCAGTCGTCCAACGGCGACTTCGTCCGCTACGGATGAAATTTTAGCCAAGCTCCAGGAAGACATGAAAAGGATGTTTACCGAGTCCGGACTCGAGCCGAAGTTTAGAAGTCGGATGTATCAGAAGCCATATCCCGACTACTATGATGCTATCCTGTACCCTCCGGGTTACAAGGTTCCCGACTTCGCTAAGTTTAGCGGTGAGGGGACGAAGACTACATGGGAGCATGTCAGTCAGTATCTAGCACAGTTAGGTGAAGCGAACTCTATAAACGAGTTGAAGGTACGCCTATTTCCTTTGTCACTGACTGGCACCGCTTTTTCATGGTTCTCCGCTTTGCAGCCTGGCACTATACTCTTGTGGTCACAGTTAGAGCAGAAGTTCCATGATCATTTTTATAGCGGCGACAATGAACTCAAGTTGACACATCTTACATCGGTCAAGCAGAAGCACGACGAGTCGGTCACCGACTACGTCAAAAGATTTAGGGACACAAAAAACCGATGCTATAGCTTGGTGATAACTGAGAGAGACTTGGCCGACTTGGTACTGGCCGGGTTGAAGACCCACATTAGAGAACGGATAGAAAATTATGAGCTCTTAAGTGTCAACCAAGTCTTACAAAAAGCTTTGGCTCAAGAAAGCCGAAGCATAGAAGTCAAAGAGATTCATAGGTCCAAACCCGATCGCCCTAGGATGCACATGGTCGAGTATGACAGCTCGGGCGATGAGGGTAACATATATGCTGCCGAGTTCGTTTGGTCCTCCAAGACCAAACCGTATACTTGTGACGCTCTCAAGCCGACTCGCAAGAATCATGAAGAACAGATAAAATTCACCTTTGACGTAGCTAAGTGTGATAAAATATTTGATTCTTTGCTGCAAGATAGGATTATTAGGATATCTCATTCTTTACCGCCGTTTGAAGAGATGAAACGGCGAGCTTATTGCAAGTATCATAATTCTTTTTCTCATGCGACTAATGACTGCAATGTTTTTCGGCGACAGATACAATCGGCCATTAATGAGGGACGATTGAATTTCGCCGATATGCAAATCGACAAACAGCCCTTCCCAATGAACGCTATGGATTTGGAAGGGAAGAAAGTTTTGATTCGGCCCGACATAGCCGAATCAGCTAACAAAGACCATGTGGTCCTTGGTGAACCTCGGAAGAAAGAAGTCGGCAAAGCACCGGGAAGAGAAGTCGTGCTCGAGAAACAACCCGGTGGCAAAGAGACATTGAAAATCACTATCAGAAATCACGCACTCGGGAGGCAATCCCGAGTACAGGAAGATCACACCAGTGCACCCGGGGGGCAACCACCGATGCCAGAGAATACCCGGGTCAAGTTCATCAAGCCCGAGAGTCCGGAAGTCGGCAAGTGGAAGATCAACGAAGCCAGAGCTCAGCATAAAAGAGTGAAGCCGACTTTCGATATGTTGCTTTCCAAATACACCAGCCAAGCGGCCGGTGTCATCCCTGACCGGCCATCGCGCTTAAACGTCCAAGATCACCTCCAAGGCCAGGGTTTCAACACATCAGGCCGGGCCGCACGGGCCATGGATGCCGACTCCATGGATGGTGCCACCTCCATACGCGCCGTACGTGGATCGCTTCGACGGAAGATGGGGGCAGCACCCGATGGTCCCTTACGCTTTTCATCCAGGATGGTCGGCATTGAGGAGACCCGTCCGTGAGAGGCTCACTCATCCTACTCGGGGGCCGACTAGGCGGGGATGCCAGTCGGCCAACACAGAAGGTCAACCACCCCACTCAAGACCGACTCGTTGGCGATACCAGTCGGTCCTCACCAACTTCTCCGGGTCAACCAGCCAAGAAGATATGGCGTGCCAAGTCACCAAGTGCTGATGCTCCAACGAACAACGGACCAAGAATGGAGACCAATCAACTCGGCAAAGGGGCGATTACTATCGGTAATCTGGTCAACTCTAACGATAATGTGATCACTGTTCAGCAAGGGTCTATGGCCAATGACCATGAAGCCGGTACAAGCAAGAGCAGGCCCAGAGACCCCAAGTACACTCAGCCTACCTGGTGTCCTCCCGGGTTGACCAAAACCCAGAAAAGAAGGCTGCAGCGCATGAGGAACCAGGAGAAGGTTGAGCGAGAGGCTGAGACGCTGAGGGACGAATCTTTTAACGAGATTCGGCCCATGGTACCCGCGAAGCAGGTCTGGAAGCCTAAGCGAGCAGAGGACACGACGACTCCCGAAGACATGTCTCCTCTACTCGGCAAGTCGCCGAAGTCGGTAGCTACCACGGAAGATAGCGAAGAGGAAATGGTGGACTGCGAGTCTACACCGGTTCACGCAGGTATGGACATAAACATGGTATATTACTTACCTGCCGAGTTCCGTGCTGTAGATGAGAATGGGGAGGTAGCCCAGTTCGACTTCGGCCCCAAGAACGCCATCTTCGAGAAGCGACAGAGCCGGTGAGGCACTTAAAACCGCTATATGTCAAGGGCCATATTAATGGAACACCGGTGGCGAGGATGCTCGTGGATGGCGGTGCCGTGGTGAATCTTATGCCATACTCGGTCTTCAAGAGGTTAGGTCTGCATGATAACGAGTTGATGAAGACCAATATGGTGCTCAATGGGGTTTGAAGGCAAAGAGAGCACAGAGGCCAAAGGCGTGATGTACGTAGAGCTCACCATCGGAAGCAAGACTTTGGCCACTGCCTTCTTCGTCGCCGAGGTGCAAGGAAATTACAACGTCATACTGGGCCGCGATTGGGTTCACGCCAACCAATGCGTGCCGTCCACAATGCACCAATGCCTTATACAATGGATTGATGAAGAAGTCGAAGTCATTCACGCAGACAACTCGGCTTGTGTCGCCTTAGCCGATGCGTTGGTGGACTGGCAGCACCCCAATGCGACGTGTCTGTCTGGGCGAGACCTTTCCGGGTTCGATTTCCTTAGCGCCACAAAGAACGGATTCGTACCCGTATCTTTAAAGCCAGTCAGTGCCGACCGGCTTCAGGCCAACTCGGTTTTAACTGCCTTGGTTGATGTGCTGGCAAGTCGGCAACAACCCGGCAACTCTTCGGCGACCGACTTCCCTAGTACTAAAGGAGATAGCCGAGTACCCGTACCCTCAAAGCCGGTTGATGGCAATCGGCTCCAAAACAAGAAGCAATCAGATGGATCCTAACTCGAAATGGCTACAAAAGCGACTCGCAGAGTATCGGTCTTGTAAGAAACGATATGCACGAGTCTATAGAAGAGTTAGATGATATGGATAAGTTAGGGCAAGGTTTCACATCGGCCGATCCATTAGAGGAAGTAGACATAGGGGATGGATCGAGTTCTAGGCCGACCTTTGTAAACAAGAACTTGAAAGCCGACTGCAAATTTAAGCTAGTCGGCTTGCTAAAAGAATACGTTTGCTGCTTTGCATGGGAATACCATGAGATGCCCGGGTTAAGCCGAGAGCTAGTAGAGCATCGGTTGCCTATCAAGGCCGGTTTCAGACCTTTCAAACAACCGGCCAGGAGATTCAACCCTGAGATGTATGACCGGATCAAGGAAGAGATCGGTCGGCTGCTCAAAGCTAACTTTATTAGACCTTGCAGGTATGCCGACTGGATTTCTAACATTGTGCCCGTAGAAAAGAAAGGGTCCGGCAAGTTGAGGGTGTGCATCGACTTCAGAGATTTGAACAGAGCCTCACCCAAAGACGAGTACCCTACGCCTATAACCGATATGCTTATTGACAGTGCTTCTGGACACGAGGTCATCAGCTTCCTCGACGGTAACGCAAGGGTACAATCAAATCTTCATGGCCGAAGAGGACATGTCCAAAACGGCTTTTCGTTGCCCCGGGTTCCTTGGCCTATTCGAGTGGACAGTGATGACCTTTGGATTGAAGAACGCTGGGGCGACGTATCAAAGAGCTATGAATCTAATCTTCCATGATCTACTCGGCGTCATACTAGAAGTCTACATTGATGACATCGTTGTCAAGTCGGACGCCTTTGAATCTCATCTGGCCGACTTGCGCTTAGCTTTTGAGAGGATGAAGAGGTACGGCCTGAAGATGAACCCTTTGAAGTGCGTTTTTGGTGTATCGGCTGGGAAGTTCTTAGGCTTCATCATACATCAGCATGGCATAGAAATTGATCCTAAAAAGATAGAAGCTATTCAGAAGTTACAAGCTCCGACATGCAAAAGGGACGTGCAAAGACTCCTTGGTAAAATCAATTATCTGAGGAGATTCATAGCCAACTTGTCGGGAAAGGTCACCGCATTTACTCCTATCCTTCGGTTGAAGAATGACGTCGATTTCACTTGGGGGGCAAGGCAACAGGAGGCGTTCGAGTTAATCAAAGGCTATTTATCTACCCCTCCGGTGTTGAAAGCGCCTAGGCATGGGGAACCCTTCCGACTTTACATCGCAGCAGAGGAAGGCGTAATTGGAGCTGTGTTAACCCAAGAAGCCGAAGGAAAGGAGCATGCTATCACTTATTTGAGTCGGCGACTACTCGACGCCGAGACAAGGTACTCTTTCGTTGAGAAGTTATGCTTATGCCTATATTACGCTTGCACGAAGTCGAGACACTATTTGTTGTCTAGTACTTGCACTGTAGCCTGTCAAACCGATGTCATCAAGTATATGTTGCATAGGCCAATTCTTAGTGGCCGAGTCGGCAAGTGGGCTTACGCGCTGACCGAGTACGATTTGGCTTATGAACCCTTGAAATCTATGAAGGGCCAAATCATTGCCGACTTCATTGTTGAACATCGGGTTGACAAGCATAGCATTGACGTTGATCTTGTCTCGCTAGTACCATGGAGATTGTACTTTGATGGTTCAGTCTGTAGCAATGGCCAAGGTGTCGGTGTTGTTTACATATCTCCATATGGTACTACCCACGAAGCCTCATGCCGCTTAGAATATTTTTGCACAAATAATCAAGCTGAGTATGAAGCTTTGCTACTCGGCTTAGAGCTTCTGATTGCAATAGGTGCCACACATATTGAGGCTTTCGGTGATTCGTTATTAGTAGTCCAACAAGTGTCCAAAGTTTATCAATGTCTTGACGAATCACTTAATGTTTATCTTGATAAGTGTCTAGATATAATCTCTACCTTGGATTATTTTAGTATTGCTCATATACCTAGACAAGAAAATTGGGTTGCAAACGAGTTGGCGCAGCAAGCATCCGGCTACCATGTTAGTCGTGGTGTCTTTCATATTTCTCAAGAGCCGATGCTTGGGCCCAACTCGGTAGGAAAGGCCGAGTCAGAAATCACCGACTCGGTCGCCAGTGGAAAACCAAGTATGAATAACAGAGAAGACTGGAGGAAGTCGATCATTGATTACTTACAAGATCCGACTAAGAGGGTAGACCGAATTGTTCGGCGGATGGCCTTCAAATACACTTTGATCGACGATGATCTTTATCGCCGAACGGTCGACGGAGTTCTTTTGAAATGCTTGGACGAGGATCAAGCAAGAGTTTGCAATGGGAGAGGTACATGAAGGCATCTGTGGCACTCATCAGTCGGCTCACAAGATGAAATGGTTATTACGGCGTGCGGGTTCTATTGGCCGACTATGATCAATGATTGCTTCAGATATTACAAGGGGTGTGAAGCCTGTCAGAAGTTTGGTGATATTCAACTCGCTCCTGCTGCCATACTACATCCTATTATCAAGCCGTGGCCATTCAGAGGTTGGGGACTAGACTTCATTGGACAAATCTATCCTTCTTCCTCGAAGGGGCATCGGTTCGTATTGGTAGCAACTGATTATTTCACCAAGTGGTCTGAAGCAGTGCCTCTCAAGAACATGACACATGTGGAAGTGATTCGATTTATAAACCGAGCACATTATACATAGATTCGGCGTCCCTCAAACTCTGACGACGGATCAAGGTACTCTTTTATGGCGGGACAAGTAAAGGAGTTTGCCGAGTCCTATAAAATAAAGCTGCTCAATTCTTCTCCATATTATGCCCAAGCCAATGGACAAGCCGAGTCCAGCAATAAAGTGCTAATCAAGCTTATCAAGAAGAAGATCGAAGACAACCCAAGGAGATGGCATGAGGTGTTGTCCGAGGCGTTGTGGGCGCATAGGATTTCAAGACACAGTGCTACCAAGGTGACTCCCTATGAGCTCGTGTATGGACAAGAGGCCGTTTTAACCCGTAGAGGTAAATCTGAGTGCTTTAAGATTAGCCAAACAGAATGATTTATCGGCGGTCGACTTTTACAATCTGATGATGGATGGTCTTGATGAAGTCGCCGATAAGCGTTTGGTTGCTTTAAAGGCCATAGAAAGGGACAAGCTAAGGGTAGCCAGAGCATACAACAAAAAAGGTCAAGTCGAAGAACTTTCAAGTCGGTGAACTAGTATGGAAGGTCATCCTACCAATCGGCTCGAAGGATAATAAGTTTGGCAAATGGTCGCCGAGTTGGGAAGGTCCTTTCAGAATTGCGAGAGTGGTTCCTGGGAACTCATACTTAGTAGAATCCGTGCAGGGCACTCTGCTGCCGCGAGCTCTCAATGGCAGATATCTGAAGAAGTTCCACCCGAGCGTGTGGCAAGAAGCATAACAAGTGCTGTGGCCGATATATCATATCGCCCTAAGAGAAGAAATGGCCGATGAGATGGTCCGCATCGCCCTAAGAACATGACTTATTATTTTCGGTAAAAGTACATCTTTATACCGAAAACAGGGGGGCATGTGTTGACGACCAAATTGGGCAGTACCCCCGGATGGGCCGAGTGCGTCGGGCAAGATCTGCAATGCTACCGAATCGTGGCCCAGGCCGAGTGGTGCGGCGTCCCCGAATCCCGAGTACCCGTTTCCGAGTACCCGCGGTCCCGAGTTCTGGCGCCCCCGAGCACTCGCGCCCCCGAGCACTCGTCCCCGAGCACTCGTGCCCCCGAGTATTCATGTTCCCGAGTGCTCGCCCCCGAGTGTTCGAACTCCCGAGTACTTGCGCTCCCGAGCGCTCGTATTATTGAGTACTCGGGACTCCCGAGCATTCACGGTCCCGAGTAGATCCAAGGCGGGTTTCTGCGTAGCGCGACCGAGTTCCAACAACGCCAGGTCGTGAATGATTTGTGACGCTCCCGCTGGGTTTTCAAGGTGAAGTCTTTTGCGTTCAAAGCCTTAACAACTTGGGGCGCAAGGAACAGTGGCGGATCATGGCGTTTAAAGGAAAGTCCGAGATTTGGAAGGACTCCCGGATAATATGGAAAGATATCTCGTATGCAAGATGGAGTCCAGATCACGGCGGTTAAGATAATCAGAAGATACGGGAAATCCCTCGGTTTAATTAGAGGAAATCTCGTGCGCAAGGCAGAGTCCTGATCGTATCAATCAGGGTAACGATAGCTTTAGGAAACAACTCAATTTGTATGGAAAACCATATCGTGTACGATACCAAGTTGTATTCCTGCCCTAAGACCGGGCGTACCCTATAAATATGAAGGGTGCACGGCCGATTGAGGTGGAACTCTCCCAATCGACGCAATCAATCTATTATCTTTTCATCTACTATTTTTCTCCCTTTGTTTTATGCTTCTCGTTCTTCGTTGTTCTTCGTGTTTCACGGCAACGAAACTCGAGGCCCTAGGGGCGATCAGGTCGACCTAGGGCAGCCCATAGCCGCCGTACTCCCTGACGGGGTCCCTCCCGGGGGTGTGGGGTTTCGGGTTCCCAAAAGCACCCGCCGGCGTGTCTTGCGTATCGCGCTCCCGGCGGGTCTCCCCCGGTTCCGTGTCCCGCGCATCGCGCTCGGCCTCGGGGGTACACGGTGACGTGTTCGTGTGCGAACAGGGGGGAGGGGCCTTGTAATTAAACCCAACATGCAACAGCCACATAATTGTCAGTTAATGGTGGGAAAATCAATTTGACATGTAATATTTCCTGAACGCAAGCAGAGGATGTGAGCGGCGATTCCTAGGCGATGCTGCCTTACGATGGGGCCGGCCTCTCTCTCCTCATCTCCTTCAAGCCGCCCATGCATTCTTTTCTAATCCTTTCAAGTATCAATATGCGTGCTAGCTACGTATATGCATATGGTTGCTGCAACTAGCTAGCTAGTTCATCTGGCTGGACATGCTCCTGATCGATCCACGTATGTATACGCGCGCGCCTACACTTGAACATCGATCGACCTTAATTAGTTTGGGCAACGTCTGACAACAACGTACACTGAATTAATATTCCTCACCCATGACAATGAATACATTCATGCATGATACTACTAGCTAGCTCGCCAGGTACGTACGTAAAAGAACGTACATATTAGATCGATAGAGCTAAACGTATTCTATGTACCGACACGAGCAGTTTCGGCGACATCACAACGGAGATTGTGGAGAACGTGCAGCGGCTGCGGAAGCTCGGGGTGAAAAAGATCCTGGTGAACAACTACACCGCCTGCGACGACGGTGGCAACATGGGTGCGTCTGTCCACAATAGGTACCTGAAACAAAAGTTGATCGGCATGAAACAAAATTTGGGCAGCTACAAGACCCCATCACCGACTTCCTAGGCCTCTCTTAACTTATCGTAGTCGATCGCGTCTGTTAGGGTTCATTTGGATCTCAATTCTATCGTCTGTTTTAGGTTTAGGCATCTATCTATATATGACCGATCGGTGAGCTACGAATTCGTCTTTAGCAAGTTAAATGTCAGATGGCGAGTTATATATATATTTGTCAGTCCAGTATGTCGTCACCATGACCGATTGGATCAACATCGCTTATCCATCAATTATTCAATGTTTTAGTGAATGAACGTCTTGTTGGTTGGTCAATTCAATGGTCACAACGAAATCAATACCGAACTCCATTTACGTGTCTCTCCAGTCCACCTTTGTCATGGAATGGAATGGAGCACAAATTAATTCACTGATATGATGCACGCGCACAGCAGCTTGCTAAGGATCTTGGACGCACCCTGGCCTGGCCTGGTCTGGAGACAAGAGACAAGTCTTCTTCGTTTGGCAGTGGAATCTGTGGGGGGCCATGTGGAGGAACGTTTGCAGGAGAAGTGCACTCTTTTATAGGTATTAATTCTTTTGTGCTAATGCAACTACGTACAGGGATTCTTCTGTGGTGGAGCTCTCTCCAATTATATTCGACTTGTATTGAGAAGATTGTATGGTATATATTGCGCGTAAATAGATCGAGAGTCAAAACCGCCAAGAATAATAATAGACCAGATATTCACTGCCTAGTGATCTAGTAATCCACCACAGCCACAGGTATCATGTATCCATCAGCTAGCAGTTACTGCTTAGTTGGTCTGGTGGCCAGTACATTGCAAACACACAGCACACATCAACACCATCACTCCTCGCCACTCCTTCACCTGCACCAGTCCTACCTCCGTATACATAGCTGACAGTGACATGAGAAATCTCCATTTCCAACCTTGCGTGTATGTATGGCTTCCCTTCTTTTCTTAGTTTCTGTCCTACTAATTCCAACCACTGAAAACACAAGACACAACCAGAAATATCAACCCAGGAAAGGTCAATTGAAAATACAACTAGCTTTGCTTAGTTTATCTGGCTATATTTACATTGGACCAGACAAGATTCAAGGAGAAGCAACATAGTTGAGTTTTACATACAGCCAGGCAGCCAACTCTACTCAAACTATATACTATCACACCATCACTCTTCGTCACCAGCCAGCCAACAGCTAAACCACAAGTTGCAAGTGCTGCTGCTTTTCAATCTTAACCACGCCGCCGCTAGAGTTTACCACCATACTATTACTAAGCATCTGAGATAGGGCTGTTGCAGATGCAAAACACGCCCTTCTGATTTTGCTACTAAAAATATAACAGGTTCAGATGCTAAATACGACTGGTATTGCGTTTCCAAGCATCACTGTCACAATTGTTCAGCTGATGATGATTCGGCCCTTCTTCTTCGCATTCGAGCTCCCCAGGATAGGTTCTCTTCTGAATCCTTCCCCGTGCTCCTTTTCTTCAGCTCCGCAATTTGGCCTTCCCAAGATGCCCTCCACCCAGACTTCTCTGCCTGGTCCTATATTTCACACAGGTAGCAAGTTAGTGCGGAAGCAAAGAAAGTTCTTGTGGTAGGAACTTGGAAATGAGCATAACAACAATGGTTGACAATTGCCATGGAAATTGTCAACTCAAAGGATTCAATATCATAAGTGATATGAAATTAGATATCACCAAACACATAGCTCACTCCTGCAATTTTCATCTTTCCACGCAAGACACCACTTTTCAAATCATTGCCCAGATAATCTTATGCGTGAGGTACATGAAAATGACTCTTTTCCAAATTCTTCAGAACAATATTGCTCAATCATTATCCATGCTATATACGCACATATTTTGCAATAGATGAATTCCTACTCATATGCGTATGTTGTGTAAGGGATCGTACTCATATGCATTGCCTATTTATATGCTTGTCAGCGAAGGGTGATACATCAAGCATACAGAAAAGCTAAAGATAGTTGTCAAGCACCCAATATTGTCTCATCAAGCATACAGAAAAGCTAAAGATAGTTGTCAAGCACCCAATATTGTCTCCTCAACTTCAAGATCTCCAGTCAAGTATTCGTTCCCTAGTCATCAGATACTCCTCAATTAATCAATCATCCATCTTAAGTCAGGCTGGATCCCACATGGATGGTATGTTAAATTATGAGGTTACAAGTGTCTGAATTAAATAGGCTACAGAGCTGTTAAGGTATTTTTGAGGAATCTTGTTAAAGGTATCAAGATTAGGCTAAAATATTCTTGGGGTATCACTCAAGCTAAAGCCTACACAAAGAATCAGACATGATTCTGTAACTAGGAGCATCAATGTGAAAGCCATGCTTTAACAAACCCATTTGTGCGAGGCTAAGAGCCACCTGAACTCAACAGATTTGCTCAGAGTGCAGGTATTGGAACGCCCCTTTCAAAGGATTAATATCAGAAGAAATGGATCTTCTTTTAACCTTTTAGAGCAAAAATTGTTACTAGGATTGAACTACTACTACCCATAAGAACCAATCAGTTCGGTCCTCACAGTTATACATCAAAAAGATGTGAACATGGTGAACTCCTTGTGTTGGAATTGTAAGGTGAATAAATATTTCGGGGCCGTTAAATCCAGTAAATTCGCAGAAAAATTAATCAAAGTGAGATGTACTCGTAGATTAGTAAAAGCTGGGTCAAGATTCGATGCCAAGCCGGCTAGAAGAAATGACATAGATAGGTAGCAGAGTTGGAGGTGAGGAGAGACCCGGTGGAAGGAGGCGTGGCGTGAGGAGGCAGAAAAGGCGAGGCGGCAGACGCCGCGCGAGAGGGCGCGGTCGTAGGAGTCGCGGAGGCTGGGATCGGAGAGCGTCTCGTAAGCCTCCTGCAGCTCGATGAAGCGGCGCGTGTTCTCCTTGGCGGCGTCCGGCGGCGAGACGTCCGGGTGGTACTTGCGCGCCATCCGCCTGTAGGCCGCCCGGACGTCCTCGAAGGTGCTCCCCTCCGACGATATGCCAAGCAGGTCGTAGAACGTCGGCTGCTGCTCCGCGGTACGCAAGCCGCCGCCGTCCCGTCGGACTGCCCGCGCGCGCAGCGGAGTGCGAGGGGGACGGGGGACGGCCCCCGGGTGGCCGAACGCGACGCGCCCGGCTATCGTGGGGTGGCCGCCGCCGGAGACGGCGAAGGCGGCGGCGGAGGAGGAAGTGGGGGAGGTGGCGAGGTGGGGCATGTGGCTTGGGTTGGGTTGGTGACCTGCTTTAGTTTGGCTTGCACCACCCGCAAAACACAAGAATTAAAGAAACGGAATGAATGAATGGGTGGAGAAGATGCGCTCGAGTCCTTTTCCTACCATTGTTGTATTCCTTCTTTTATGATTTTTTTTTGTTTTTGCGCCCATAAAACAAAGCAATATTTTGTGTTGTTAGATCGACCCAGCAATTTTTTATTAAATATTTTTTCTAAAATTAACCCATTGATAATATGTTTTAAATTACGACCCTTTGAGAGATGTCACAATCCGCGGCGTCGTAGTAACACTTTGATACGCCACGGTCAACAGCGCCCAGACCAGACCAAGCTGGCAGGCGGGCCGCACTAGCATGTTGACGTGGCACGTCTGCGACGCTACCCATCTTGATACCATTTTTTCTAAGGTGTCTTGCTTATTACCATTTTTTTCCTTTGGCTAGTCTCTTCGTTTTCTACAATGTCCTATTTCACTTGAGAAGTATATACATACAACATAACATGTGTTTCTCTTGTCCCGTCCAAATGGAGCTGCAAAACAGGCCGGGATAGGAGTACCTAGCAGTTTTTTTCTTTTTCATCATCTTCTGATTTACCTATGATAAAGTCAAAATTGTTTCTTGGATTATCCGGTTTGTCGATTTTATGACGCACCAACTCAATTATACGATAGTACTTCTATATATATCTTGGAGTAATCGATGATATTGAGTTGCACCCATGCATGCACCTAATTTGCAAATGAAGACGATGGCATTGACATGCATGAAAACGGAGATCCATCTCGCTAAGTTGGTTCAGATTCATATCTACGTCAACCACGTAGCTCGAGATAGTATATCTTTATTATTATATAAATAGAAGTTGGTAAGGGTAACCATTTATTCATACCTCTCATCTCCCTTTTCACTCTTATTTAAAATTCTCTAACGATAAAAATAACAAACTAACTAATTGATACACAATGGAGTCCTCCGCTCCACCTCTCTGAAAAATCTTGAACAATAATGAAGCAGAATCGAGATTATGATGAACTAATTTAATCACCTTCCTGAAAAGTCTAATGAAAATAGAACGGTGGAGCGGAAGTTACGACGTAAGGTTATAGGTTAGAGTACGACAACGATAACTTAACATGATCGGTTATAAATTCTTATCTGTAGTAAAGCACGAATATTTTACTAGTAACAACGATATCAAATACAAGCACAAACGCGTACTTATGAATCGTGCATGGGAATTACAATCGGGGCGCACTCATCCATGCATCACATTTGTTGGAGAAGTATTATATATAAAAGACTTGATAAGATGGCGACATGTTAGTATATACAGATTTTGATTCTCGCCATTAATCATGTCAAACTTTAATATGATTACAAGTACATCAATCGGATCTGATATGAACTTAATTCGTCTGTGTGATTCTTGTAGCCGCCTCAATAGAATAAAGAAAGCATGACAGGTAAGTGCATTCAATTTCCCTCATGTGAATGAAGAGAAATTAAGAGTGCAGCTTATCTAGGATAGGAACAGCAAACCTTGTGCTCGATGGATTCAAGATTGCTTTGTATTGATGGCCACAACACGAAGCGGATCCTAGCTGCACTTTGAAGAACTACTACCCCTACAGTGAAGCGGTTGTAAACACACGAGCCATTACTCCGTACGCACGTACGTGAAATGCATCGATGAAACGACCTTGTCAAAACACCATTGGTATTATTAGAAAATGTATAGAACAATGCGATTGAGACAGCGTTTGGGCACTGAGAATTGTGATTCTTGTATTCAATCTTTTGATGCTATTACATATTTATACAATGGGAAGGGATGGCAGTTGTTGATTCGAAGGGATGCAACCCTTTGATGAGTCATTAGCAACTGCCATTAGCAATACAATTGATCACACGTGCGCGTCCTTTGCAGGAGAAGAAAACGGTTCACAACACTCCCCCTTGATCAATTTCATCTTGTATAGCATCTGAAAAACTCCTCTAAAACCCTGTGGGAAAAACTTGAGGAGAAATGTATGTAGAGAATATGTCACGAAAAACTCCTTTAAAACCCAGTGGGAAAAATAAGGAGAAAACGATATGACATACTGTGCTTGTATTAATATTGCCTCATTAAAAACCTCTTATGAGAAACCATTTAGGAAAAACTCATAAAGGAAAAGAGTACAATATATGTTATGATCTGAGGATCATTTATCAGGTTATATTTAGGAGTTCACTCCCCCTGAACCTTGCAAGTCTCTAATTCGTCTCATACCAATTCCATGAACACATTTCTGGAATAAAGACGTTGGTAGGGACTTTGTGAATAAATCTGCAAGATTCTCACAAGACTTAGTTTGCAAGATTTCGATTTTCCCATTTTTCTGCAATTCATGGGGATAAAATAATTTAGGAGCAATGTGCTTCGTGATATTGCTCTTTATGTAACCTGATTGCATTTGCGTAATACAAGCAGAATTATCTTCATAGATAACAGTCGGTGATTCTAAGGAATCAATTCCACAAGATTGTTGAATGTGGTTAACCATTCTGCGAAGCCATACACATTCACGTGAAGCTTCATATAATGCGATTATTTCAGAATGATTAGTGGAAGTAGCCACTAAAGTCTGTTTTGAGGACTTCCATGATATGGCTGTTCCACCATGTAGAAATACAAATCCAGTTTGAGATCTGGCATTATGGGGATCTGATAGATAGCCAGCATCTGCATATCCCACTATAGTCATGTCTTGATTTTTCTGATAGAATAAACCAAGGTCTTTTGTGCCTTGAAGATATCTAAGGATATTCCTGACACCTACCATATGCCTTTTAGTAGGGGATGCACTATGTCTAGCCAATAGATTAACTGCAAATGAAATATCAGGCCTGGTGCAGTTTGCTAGATACATTAGTGCTCCGATGATACTGAGATAAGGAACTTCAGGTCCTAATATCTCTTCGTCATCGGCCCTAGGTCTAAATGGATCTTTATCTCTATCAAGAGATTGAACGACCATAGGAGTCTTGGATGGATATGATTTATCCATATTGAATTTCTCCAAGATCTTCTGGATATAAGCGGACTGATGTACAAGGATTCCTGAGGGAAAATGCTCAAGTTGTAAACCTAAGCAGAATTTGGTTTTACCCAAATCTTTCATCTCGAATTCCGTCTTTAGATGATTACTTGCCTCTTGTATGTCTTGTGTAGTTCCAATGATATTGAGATCATCGACATACACTGAGATGATGCAAAACCCTTTTGAGGATTTCTTTACGAATACACAAGGGCAATCATCATTGTTTGAATAACCCTTCTGAAGAAGGAATTCACTCAATCGGTTGTACCACATTCTTCCCGATTGTTTTAAGCCATAAAGTGACTTTTGTAACTTTACACAATACATGTTGCGATTTATATTTTGATTCGGGATTTTAAGCCCATCAGGGACTTTCATGTAAATATCCGAATCAAGTGACCCATATAAGTATGCGGTCACAACATCCATTAACTGTATAGATAATTTCATCTGTACTGCTAAAGATATTAAATATCGGAACGTTATGCCATTCATAACAGGAGAGTAGGTTTCATCATAATCGATGCCGGGTCTCTGCGTGAACCCTTGTGCTACAAGCCTCGCTTTGTATCTCACCACCTCATTGTTTTCATTTCTCTTTCGAACGAAAACCCATTTTGCTCCCACAGGGAAGACATTTCGAGGAGTTGGCATTACTGAAGTAAATACCTCTCTTTTCTTGAGCGAGCGCAATTCTGCCTTAATTGCTTCCTTCCATTTGGGCCAGTCTGAGCGCTTGAGGCACTCTGCCATGGACTTAGGTTCTGGATCCCATTGAAGGTTCTTAGCAATTTTCGAGGAGAAGTAAATGTCGACAACTGTAGTCTTTCTATTAAAAGATTCTCCTGAATCAATGTAATTGATGGACATTTCATTATCATCTTCTAACTCATTGTGATTTCCCTCAACATTTGAGTTAGGTTGTTCCGATGTCCCAGCACTTGAATTTATGTGCACATTTTTGCTGGGTTGTGGATATTGAGCATCCGACAAGTGTTTCTCTTTTTGAGATTGTTTTGCATTTACTGTTTGAGGATTTAGAGTCCTCTCTTTCCGCGGACGCTTTTGAGAAGCTGGATCCTTTGTGACAGAAGTTCTCCCCCTTTTGCTCTCATTAGGGAGTTGAGTGGTTTTATTAGGTACCTCCACTCTTTCTGGCACATTAACCGCCGGAATATGTGATTTTGTCACACCTTTATGATCAGTAAATGCATCTGGCAGGTTATTTGCAATGTGTTGCAAATTTATGATTCTCTGAACTTCAGATTCAGATTCTTTAGTACGTGGGTCTAATGATTGGATGCCGGTGACATTCCAATCTATTTCTCGGCATTCTTTGTGGTACTTGTCTTTATCTCCCCCTAATGCCGGGAAATTATCTTCGTCGAAGATACAATCAGCGTACCGGGCTGTAAATAAATCCCCTGTTAGGGGCTCGAGGTACTTAATTATTGACGGAGAATTGTACCCCACATAGATCCCCAATTTTCTGTGAGGGCCCATTTGTGTACGCTGCGGTGGTGATATCGGCACGTATACAGCGCAACCGAATTGACGCAGATGGGAAATGCTTGGTTGATTTCCACGTACTAACTGCAACGGGGAAGCCGTATGATAAGCAGTTGGACGAATTTGAATTAACTCTGCGGCGTGTAAAACCGCATGTCCCCAACAAGAGGTTGGTAGGTTTGAATTCTGTAAGAGTGGTCGAGCAATTAATTTGACTCTTTTAATAAGAGATTCAGCCAAACCATTTTGAGTGTGTACATAAGGTACAGAATGCTCTAGAGTTATGCCTAATGTTAGGCAATAATCATTAAATGCACGAGAAGTGAATTCTGCGGCATTATCCATTCGAATGGTTTTTATCCTGTTTTCAGGATAATTTGCTCTCAATTTGATAATTTGAGCAATTATTTTGGCAAATGCGTGGTTCCTTGTGGACAATAGGCACACATGCGACCATCTTGTAGATGCGTCGATTAGAACCATAAAGTATCTAAATGGTCCAGATAATGGCTGAATTGGACCACATATATCTCCTTGAATGCGTTCAAGGAAGTTAAGTGGTTCATTTCGTATCTTAAGATAAGAGGGTCTTAAGATTAATTTCCCTGTAGCACATGCGGTGCATACGAAATCTGAGGATTTGGGAAACTTTGCAAGTCTTAAATCATGACCAACAGAATTTTCAATAATTTTTCTCATCATCCCTATGCCAGAATGACCAAGGCGATCATGCCATACCTTGAACTTGTCAAGATTTTGAAAAATTATTTTATACGCAACATGTTCAATTGGTTTAATGTATGTGTAGTACAATCCGGTTTTGAGGGAAAGAATTTTCTCAAGTATTTGTTTCTCATATCCGTTATTTTTAGTGATGAGGAGACTTTCGCCATTGCTCTCATCACAAGTTTCAACATGGAAACCATTTTTGTGGATATCTTTGAAACTGAGTAGGGTACGAGTTGAATTGGGATACAAGAGTGCATCCTCTATTGTAATTTTCGTACCCATAGGGAGAATGATGGTGGCTTGACCAGAGCCAATGATCATAGCATCGCGACCAGCGATAGTCATAATGTTTCCTTTACTCTTTTTGAGAGTTTGGAAGTATTTCATTTCCCTTAAGATTGTGTTAGTGGTGCAACTATCCACTAAACACATTTCCTCTTCCATTGGATTGTCTTCAAAGATTCTATATAAAATAAAGAGAATTCATTAAGAACTTGAATTTATATAGACCACATACATTAACTATTATGTCTTAGGTACATAATAATACAAATACAATACTTGGACAATATAGTACGTCTTTTCCAACTTAGCACGTACAATATAGGCTAGAGACATATATTATGATAATTTGGAGATTAATTGAGATCTCCATACATGTCTTGGGAATTGAATTCCACAAGCATGTCATCAATGTCCATGGGGTCATCGTCTTCCTTGGCTTGAGCTTGGTTCTCCTTCTGATGAAGAGTTTGAGAACTTTCCGCTTCCAGGGTGGTGTTTGGTTGTTCGTTGAAGTCAGCTTCGAACTTCTCCCCTTGGACTTGTTTGCCTTTGCCTTTAGATTGGAGATACAACTCAACCAGGTGCTTTGGAGTTCAGCATTTCTTTGTATGATGATTCATACATCCACATCTTTGACAAACTTGAGAGTTGCCTTTGGAGTCATTTTTCTTGAAATGACCTTTGCCCTTATCAAACTTGTTGGATTTCTGCTTGTTGCCTTGTTTCCACTTTCCCTTGAACTCTTTGCGGTTCCTTTTACGACCATTGGATTTGTTCTGAATGTTGGCATGAGCCTCTGGTAATGCCATAGTGCCCGTTGGGCGACTTTGATGATTCTTCATAAGAAGTTCATCATGCTTCTCAGCTTGAAGAAGCGTGTAAATCAACTCAGAATGTTTGGTGTATTTTTGTTGACGATATTGCTGTTGCAATATGCGCATAGAGGGATGGAAAGTACACAAGGTCTTCTCAATCAGATCGGCGTCTGAAACAGCCTTGTCGCAGAATCTCAACTTAGCGTTGATCTTATGAATAGCGGAGTTGTAATCCGCCACGGATTTAAAATCCTGAAAACGAATGTTGGACCATTCGCGTTGTGCTTCGGGTAGCATGACCGCTCTTTGTTGGTCATAACGCTCCTTGAGAGCGGTCCATAGGGCTTGTGGATCTTCCTCCAGGAGATACTCAATTTTGAGATCAGGATGGAGGTGATGTCGAATGAAATGCAGTGCTGCATATCTTGTTCTCTCTGATATAGGCTCATCACCTTCTTGAGGAGAGTTTATGGTAGCACCAAGACCACGACCTAAAAGATTGATTTTAAGGTCCATGGCCCAAGTCAAATAGTTGCTTCCATCGAGGGCAAGCTCGGCAAAGTCCTTTTTGGTTATGTCTGCCATTGTCCTGCATGAAATAATCATGCTTCTATTAATTTACTTGAGAGTAAATTTTAATGATGCAAAGGATTTCGCAAAAATTTGGGTCAGGATGATTCCTTAACGACCCAAGTGTAGATCTTCATTATAGTATAGGCGATAGAGATCGTCGCTAATATTTCTAGACTCCATTTCTGAGGAAATGGGTGATACTACAATCACCGCCAAAATATATCATCTATACTTTGAATTTTGGTTATTTGCACTTTGAAGGTAGTCACCGCGAAACGGTGTAGACCTCACAATAATGGGCGAAATTAATCGCTGCTAATATTGTGGACTCCGTTGCAAAGAACGGGCGATGCTACAATCGCAGCCACTAATATAGACTCCATTGCCTTATGCAATTTACCAAAGGGATTTGGAAGATAATCACTTAATTATGCGCAATGTTGCATAATTTTCCGCAATTTAAAGCAAGAATGAGGCTTTAAATAGGAATTTATGAGCGGAATGGATAATATTGCAATAATAAAGTAAAGGCATTGCAAATAAAGGAAATTGTATAATATAAAGTGCAATACTTTATAGTATTACGAAGGTAATACACGATTACATATTGACATATGCAAATACTTAAGACCTGAGGGTCTTAGATGCTAAATTACATAAAGCTTGAGGGCTAATATGTAATTAACAGTCAATAGTAAGACTGAAATGCAATTGACAGTAAACCTGAGGGTTTTACTGCAATATAGTTAGCTAATGTTGAAAATAGCATAATAATATTAAAACCCGGGGGCTCAACAGCAAATTTACAGCACCCAGTCCGGATGGGCTGTTGGCCCATTTAGCGCGCCGGCCTCAAGGGCCGGCTTGTCCACCCCGCCGGCCTGATGGGCCGGCTTGTTGGACCGGCCTGTTGGGCCGGCCGGTTTGGCCTATATGAGGCGCGGGCGGTTAGGGACCGCCGCCGCCGTCGGGTGCTGGTGAGGAGGGCCGGTTGGCGGGCGAGCCGAGGGGAGCCGCACCGGGCGGCGGGCCGCCGGGAGGCGGAGCGAGGCCGCCGCGGTTGTAGGTCCGTCCGCCGCCGCCATTGGAGAGGGCGAGCGGGTGGGTGAGGTCGCCGTTGACGAGGCCGGGCGCCGGAGCAACCGAAGGAGGGCCGCCGCCGTTGGAGCGCAGCGCGCCGGTCGGGGGGAACTCGTCGCCGGTGAAGAAGATGCGGCGAAGGGCGCCATCGCCATTTGGAAGGGCTGCGCCGGGCTCTGGAGAGCCGCCGGAGGCTTCGTCGGAGGCGTGGTGCGCGCCGTTGCCGTGGCCGCGGACCCGCCGGACTGAGGCCGAGCGCCGGAAATAAGGGGAGCGGCGGGGCCGGGAGGCCAACCGCCGCCGTCGGTGGCTGCGCCGCTGTCGGAGGGAGGCGCGACCGGCCACGGGCGCCAAGGCGAGGAGGCTCGCGGTGGAGCCAAAGGTTGAAGGATCGCAGTAATGGCAACTTCCACAGAGGTGAGAATGGTTAGGAACTCGTGAATGATTTGCTCTGCCATGGATCTCACCTATGCTTGCTTCTTCTTCTTCAAATTTGTGGAATGCTTCTTCTCTGTTCTTTGCAATGTGTGGCCAAAGTGCTCTTTGAGGCTAACAGTGCTGATGACGTATTAGAAAATGTATAGAACAATGCGATTGAGACAGCGTTTGGGCACTGAGAATTGTGATTCTTGTATTCAATCTTTTGATGCTATTACATATTTATACAATGGGAAGGGATGGCAGTTGTTGATTCGAAGGGATGCAACCCTTTGATGAGTCATTAGCAACTGCCATTAGCGATACAATTGATCACACGTGCGCGTCCTTTGCAGGAGAAGAAAACGGTTCACAACAGGTATATCGTCTCAGGAAATATTGATCAAAGTGTACGGGCAATCTAGATCCAATAGTCTGTGATTACATACTAGTTAGTAATCTAAAACCAGTGGACTCACCCGGGTAGGCGTAATTCCTACATCAAATGAAAGCCCGACATGCTAGCCAGCAATATTGCAAAGGATTCATTCAGTAAATCCGAACAACATTATCGATAATTCAATGCTACTATAAAATATGTTCATCTTGTCATCTGCTAGTCTAGTATACTCTAGTCCAACTCCATCGTCCTGCTAACACCATAAAAACGATCTAGCAGGCACTCATCATAATGCTGACTCCTGAGACAAACATGCCATCTCCATTCATCCAGCACCCGGTAGCAATAGTTATCCTAGTCAAGACAAGCCAAAAAAAAAGGAGACCAGAAAAAGGAAAAGGAAAACAACCACTGAGACTTCTTAAGATACAAGAACTACGAAACTGACATGCTAACACATTATAACTGCGACACATTCCTCCCAACTTGTTGAAGCATGTATGTTCCACATGTTTCTATCAACCCAGTGAAATAGAAAGGCACAATATAAGAAGCAGTAACACAGACACATCTCAAGACTGGATTTCTATACAGAAATAAGTATTTCGGGTGTTAACTCTAACCAAGATCGTAGCATAAATCCTTACCTCTTCTACAGATAAGTAGCTTTTAAAGTTAGCTGACTGACTCCCCTCAAAACATGCTCCAATGACAACCACCTTTGAAAAACCTGCACAGGTTTTTCAAATCACAGCACCAATCACAGCAGGTAAGCAGTAACTAGCAAAGTTCTCTTTGCAGAGGCAGTGCTTACTAACTGAACAAACATAAAACGAAAGAGTGAAAAGAAGACATAATGAATGCTAATATTTGAAGATATGCTGCTTATCTCTGGAACTATCAAGGGAACACCCCTGGATTAAAGGTTTCGACTTTATCAACAACTGCCTCACACCAGTCAATTACACTGACTTCTCAAGCGGATCCCTGTTACTCAGAAAAAGAAAAAAAAAGAAAAAAGAAAAGGAAAAAGAAAAAGAAAAATAATGAATGCCAGAACACGCACACATGAATTTTAGGCAGACTGGTCAGAACTGAGCAGTTGACAAGATAACAAATAAAATCTACAGCACAATTCCCTACAGTAATCAAAAGAAGTATAAAAGTTTGGCAAAATCATTTGAAACCTAGGTATCTATTAAGCTGACTGAACTTTTCGAACCATTACTCATAGAACGTACACATGATGAGAATCATACGCAAAAAGATACAGTACTTGAAGCAAGTTAACTCAATCAAAGATGTTTACAGCACGTAGAGGAACATCTTTGGACCATCGCACCAGCCAAAGCATGCCAACTGAAATGTAGCATAGCCAAGAAGAAATTTTTTTTATAGTCTTGTATAATGGACTTTACTTGAGTATGGATAAGTGCGCACTCCCTTGTATCTTCAATTGACACCGCAGAATGAGCTCCAACTCTTCACGGAATCACGAGCCTGCAACGACAAATATATGGTTGGTTTTGACCTCACTGTACTAAATCACCTTACAAGCTCCAGTTTTACATTTAGAAGTTTGCTCTGAGGAGCAAATCTTCATCAATTAAGTTAATGAGGAATACATTTTTATAGATCAGATGAACACTGTGGTCGGCACTCAAGTTCTCCAAAGATCTTCATATCCTGCAAATAAAACTCCTAAATCAGAAAGGATGATAACAAACACCAGTTCAGCTATGCATCCATCGATCAAGTAGATTCTGCAATCAGCCAACTGAATGATATGGCAGCCAAACATTGTGGTTAATATCATATAGCAGATTCTTCAGTGCCCCCTAAAGCACCATCGCCTCCAGGTCCATGTTGCCCATTAAGATCAGACACAGTAGAGCACACATCCTTGGCTTTCTGTGCAGGAAAAGGGTCCTCATGTTTTGCTGCAGGCGATGGAACATCTGCAGAGCATTTATCTGTAGAACAGACATCAGTTTCATGAGCAAACTGCTGGTCTTCCTGGATAACCAGATCTGCTTCTTCTAGTGAAGCATCTGGCAGCCTAACTTCAGTGTCATGCTTGATGCCATCAGCTTCTGAACCAGCTGCCAACTGATTATGCCTCCTATCAGGGGAGCTCTCCTTCTGAACTTTCCTTTTATCTGAAGACAAGGGATCATCAAGGGAACAGTTATCTTTCCTAGCCCTCGCACCCTCTTCTGATTTCTTCAATTTGTGCTGGTCAGTAGCATCCCTAGGGTATTTTTCCCTCGAGTGCCTTGAACTTCTATGGGATCTTGAAGATGAATGACGAGAACTTCTATCTCTAGAATGTTTTGATTCATCTTCTCTGTATTTTTTGTCCTTACGAGAAGAATCATCTCTGTCATACTTCTTGCTATCTGTTTTCATCTTCGCATTCTTACTTGCATCATGGTTCTGGTTATATGTGACATCATCTCCCAAGCTTCTCTTCTCAGATTTTGATCTTGGAGAATCCACATCCCTTTGATCTCCACTCATCCCAGCTCCATCCTCAACAATGTCTTCATCCTTCCTCGCATCATGTTCCAAAGCAGCATCATGTTTAGATTTCTTATGATTACTATTATCACTATTCAGGACTTCATCTTCAGATACTGATGAACTCCTTTTATGAGAAACAACAGAAGCATCGGCATTCTTATCTTCCACTGAATCCTTTACAGACCTTTCATCTTTGCCACCTCTGTTGCCTCTATCAGATCTTCTTTTGTCATCCTGCATCTCAGATTTTTTGCCATCCTTTTTATCACTGTTACGATGCTTTCTCTCTTGAGATCTGGATCTTGAATGCCTGCTACGATGAGAAGAATGATGGTCACGTGTTTGTGATGATTTGCTTCCTTTATGATGTCGTGGTGACCTTGAACCAGCCTGAGCTGACCTTCTTGATTTTGAAGGGCTTAAACTTTCTTCCCTATGCCGCTTGGGTGACCGAGAATCAGCTCTCGAAGGCTTCTTATACCTCGGACTTATACTTCTGCTCCTGTTCCTCCTTGAACTAGATGAATAATGATCATGAGATCGGTCACTCTCTCTTCTCCCAGACCTGCTATACTTTTCCCTATCATCCCTATGTGATCGATCACTACCATACTTTGAGTGGTGAGATCGTGACGGTGATCGTGATCGGTGGTCCCTGGAGTGTCTAACTGGGGGAGAGTAGGAGCGGTCCCGCCTACTCCGACGGTACTTGATAGGTGATCTTGACCGAGATTTAGATCTACGAGAAGGGGGTGATGGTGATCTGCAAAGCAAATAAACTAGTCAGGGTTCCCTTCTTTAAATAGAGAGACAAGTATAGTGAAAGAATGTAACAGGAGAGAATTTCATGCTCCATATGCAATTAAACCAAAAGAAATTATGTTGCTGCTATGCACCAGAGAGCACATGCTCTTGGGTTAAAAAACTAGTTTCCACATTTCAAAAACTTCAGGAAAAATCACATATGCTAATGTTTTGAGTACTTTGTGCATGCACGATTTTTTGTGAAAACTTTGCATTGCATGTGTGATTTATTTGGATTTTTTGAAATGCGGAATTATATTCTCGATTTTTTTTTCAAGGTGAGAGCATGTGAGCTTGGGAGCCATATCGCCATTCTCTTGCTGCTAGTTCCTACACTGAGATATCGCTAATTTTATTGTGCATGTTACTTATTCTCTGTGAGAATATGCCAGACAACAAATTTATTCCTACGCTGAGATACCTCTCATTCTATTGCGCATACTCCACTTATTCTCTTTGAGCATACGCCAGACCACGAAATCGTAAATAAATGAATGAGACAAGACAGATACATAAACAGAAACAGTGAAATATTGACCAAACAACAAAACCACGTCATCTGAAACTAAATGTATCTCTCTTAAATAAAGCACAAGTTTCTAATAGCAACTGCCCAATCCTTTTGTCACCTCCAGTAAATAAGAGAACTTAACATTGTCTGAACAAAGATAATGTATTTCTACTCTCATCCCCCAAAGTAGCAGTAGAGAAAAAATTGTTCAAAATCAGAAAGATGCGATTGCTGAAATCACATAAATACTAAGCATAGCCTTCAAGTCAACTAGAATTCAATAAGAGTCGAGCATTACCTTGACTTCCCTTTGGCATCTTTTTCTTCCACGTTTTCCCCACCAAAGCCCTCTGCTTTCAACTTCCTGCTTATCTCAGCAGCCCTTGCTGCTGCTGCCTCAGTGGCAGATTTCATAGTGGCTGCACGTGCAGCAGCCTGTTGAGCTGCTATTGACTGCTGCATTAACAGGGCCTGCTGGAATTGCATCTGTTGCAACTGAACAGCTTGCTGCATCATCATAGGCAAATTGCTATTTGCCAAACTAGTTTTGGGAGGGAGAGATTTAGCCATCTCCACATTCAAGGGGCGACCACCAACATCCATGTTATTGAGCGCCAATGCCGCAGTTGCTTCTTCTGGTTTGGAGTACTCTACATAAGCAATATGCTTCGAGTCTGTGATGGTGCAATCAACGACTTTGCCACAGTACCCAAATAGCTGCTTAAGATGATCCACCGTAAGAAGTGGGCTGAGGTTGCTAATCTGAACCATTTTCTTCAGAGCATCAGCTTTATCAGCTTTATCCGTCGAACCTACAAGGATGCGACGTACATGTGATTAACATGACTATCAACATGGAAAAATCAACGTCTAAATACATGCACCAATTCAGAAAAGCATGTGTATATGCATCTTGAGTAAACCTTAAGGCAACAGAATGTTAAGTAAGTGCCTTAAATTATACACAATAACATAAAAATCTTGCAACCAAACTTGCTAGGTACAGTTGCTGAGCAACGGAACGTTAAGTAAGCACCTTGAGCTATACATAACAGCATTAAAAAGCTAGTGACCTAATATGTCTACATTATCGCTTCGACATAGCAAGGAAGAACACATCGGCATCAGTCAATCAGCTATAGTCCTTGTCCCTAGTTGGATAATAGAGCATCTAGGCGCATGACCGACATGGCAGTTCCTTAAAAGGTTGGGATGTATTACCTGAAGCCTGCGCCATGGCCTTGGAATCAGCTTGCATCTGCGCAGCGTGTGCCTGGAGTGCCTGTGCAGCCATGATGGCCTGAGCGGCTGCCATGGCCGCCGCAGAGGGTGCCATGGGAGCATGGCTGAGGGCACCGACAGACGTAGTAGCAGCCATGACAGACATGAGGAGCTGCTGCGGTGGGTGGGTCAACTTGCAGTCCGTGCCCTTTGTGCACTTGCCGTTGATGTGCTCGCGGCATATCTCCCCGAGTGAGGCACCAACGCCTGGCAGGACGACTCCACCAGAGGCGCCAGTAGAGGTACCAGGGATGAGGCCGAGCAGGCTGGGGAAGGCACCGGACATGGAGCCTGCGTAATTTGGCATGTTGGGCATGGTCTGGTTGACCATATTGGGGTAGGCGGATGTGGCGGCAGGGAGCGTGGTGGGGAAGGATGTGGTGGCAGCGGTGGATGCGCTGAAGAAGACGGGGAAGGGGCTCCCCATGACGGGCGAGCCGTCGAGCTCGACATGGACCATGTAGTTGCCGCGCTTGGTGACGGCATAGGTGACAGCATAGGATCCGTCGCCGTTGTCCCTGACGGCGCCGTCTAGGTCGTCGCCGCCGACGCCAGCGGCGGGGGAGATGCGGACGCGGACGCGGGAGCCGCCGGTGGAAACCCTGCGTCCATCGCGGTCCTTGCCTAGAACGGTGAAGGTGGCCGGGGCGCCTGCGGAGCCGCCAGCGACACCGGGGCCGGCGGCGGAGGACTTGGAGGGGTCGACGGGGCCGGGAGGGGCACGGGGGAGGTCGTCGTCGGAGTCGTCGCCAGCATCGAAGGAGGGCTCGGCAGGAGAGGAGGGGTTGTGGTGGTGGTGGCCGTCGTCGTCGCCTTGGGGTTGGTCGGCGTGGGCAGATGCGGAGAGTGCCTTAAAGGTGGCATCGAAGGCAGCCTTGGCGGCGGCGGCGGTGTCGGCCTCGGACTTGAGCTTGGCCTCCTCGGCCTGGCGGACCCAGATGGGCTTGGGCGCCGCCATAAGGGAGGGAGATCGAGGAGCTCCTCCTAAGCTAGCAGGAAGCTAGGGTTTCCCTAGGCGGAGAGGAGAGGAGGAGGAGGAGGAGGAGATGGAACTGAGAGCACAAGATTAGGAGACAAGGAATCAAAAGAGAGAGGAGGAGGAGCCGGATGGGCCTTTTCTTGTTTTCCTTGGAAAAACTAGCAAGGCCCACAGGCTGACTGGAGTTCACCGGCGTTGCCGTTGAGAGCCTGGATCATATGGTGATATGGGCACCGTCCCCGCCCGTGGAGGCCGACTTGGAGGGCACGGAGGAGATGATGAGCCTGGTGCCATGGCTCCCTAGCGTCACCGACTTGAGCATAGACGTTGATTCATAGCACAATACACAATTCTCAAACAGCCCTCTTCTACGCAGCTTTAGTTTGTACATATATCAACTCTTAACTGTTCACAAGAATTTCTTGTCTAAAAAATCCTCAGAATAAACGGTGTATAACGTATAAATTTATTGTCTGTGGTGAATGATATAAAGTCTGTATTACCCCTGGATTGATAATATCATTTTTGCAGGATGTTTTTGGCGTGATTAGTGCAGGATCTAGGCATGTTTGATCCTTAGCACGTTAAATATATGTTGTGCACTGCTATTAAGTCATTCCTACTCATGTTAACATGCTCAGATACTGACTTAAGTAGAAACACTAGTGAGAAACTAGAGTAAGGAGTAAAGATAACATAGCTTCATTTGAGTGTCTGTTCTGAAATTCCTTAATTATTGGTGCTACACAAAATTACATAACCGTGTGATATCCATTATTACTGGTCACACATCACACTCATATTCCGGAAGAGCAAAAGGAACTAACATTACAAATATCACACAATTTGGATGGACAACCGGATCAAGAAATACATAACCAAGAAAATTGGATGAACAAATACATAACCAAGAAAATTGGATGAACAAATACACAACCAAGAAAATTGGATGAACAAAATTAGTTGAACACACGTGAAGTCGAATGCTAAGATCGGTCAATCGTCAATAAAAATAACATTTGTGCACATTCAGCAGTCAAATGCGGGATCGATGGAGGATGACGTAGCGGCCGTCGTACACCAAAGCTTGCCGGAGTTGAACGGACAATGCGGCCGCCGGAGTCGAAGGAGACAACAGTCGCCGGGGTCGCCTTTCACCTTCGGATCTAGATAGGAGCATCTCATGGACCTCCCCATGCCACCTCTCCACATCGGATCTGCACTGGAGCTCCTCGAGTCGCATCCCTGATCTGGACCCTGTCACTGCTTCCAATGAGAGAATCAGCATGGGTGAGAGATGCTAGGGCGCGATGAGAGGAGAGCCGCAGCCGCTGGAGTGGGGAGGGCTGCTATGCTTGGGGCTTCGGGAGAGGGAGGGGAGACGTCAGAGAAGGAGCCATTGGTTGAAGGTGGAGGGTGGTGGAAGAGGCACGGCGCCACGGCGAGAGGGATGCGGGCTGGGGGATGGCGACGACGGTGGCTTGGGTGCAGGGAAGGGGGCACCATGCAGGAGCACGTGAGGGAGAGGGGAGAGGGCCCGAGCGGCTCGGGTGTGGGGAAGGCGCGGGGCGGTGCAACGGTGGTGGCGGCGGAGGGGCATGGCACGACAGTGAGAGAGGTGTCGAGTGGCGGCGACAGTGGATCTGCGCGGCGACGAACGAGGGCTGGGGGATGGCGATGATGACGGCTTGGGTGCGGGGAAGAGGGCGCCGTGCAGGAGTGCGTGAGGGAGAGGGTAGAGGGCCCAAGCAGCTCGGGTACGAGGAAGACAGGTGTTCATCTCTCATATATACTAATGACATTTGCGGGTAATTCTTTCCAACTCTGAGGGCAAAGTCGGAACTGCGAAGGGCATAAGCTCAGAAAGCCTAAAAAATGGAGCTTCTAGCTAGCAACATGAAATTAGAGAGGCTTAACCCTATAATTATCTATAAGCCATCCCTTCTAGACAGCTTATGGATTCCTAGGGCCATAAGCTAGCCAAGAAGCTATCTAGAAGGGGGCCAACGCCTCTCCCTTAAAAGACACTAAAATGAAGCAGGCTAGTGCATCTTGGATTGCTTCGTTCTTCAAAACGCGAGGCCTTGCTAGCCGCGTGGGCCACGTGGGGCGTGGTTGCTGACACGCGTGAGTCATGCTTGGATCGGAGAGGCCACATGTGGGTACATAGTGGGCTAGGTAGCCGTTCTGCTCATAAAATCGGTGGCCAATGGTTCATCAAGCCTCCTGCTACGCTTCGTGGGCGGTAATTGCGGCTTGTTTATCGCGGGAGCGTGGTGCTCGGTGGCTTGTGGTTCATTCCTGTGAAACCATAGCAAGCGCACGCGATGGCAGCGGCCAGCAGCGGTCGAGGTCGAGGATGGTGACATCTCTCCCTATAGCGATGGTTGCTGTGTTCACTGTTGTATCTAAGATACCTAGGATCTGAGAGGAACTCTAGGAAGATAAGAAAACTATTTACAGGTGTGAGTCATGTGATGATGTGTACATCTTGTGTGATGAATATCTTGCCACTTTATGTGGAGTTAAAATTTGTTGTTGCACGAATTCGTTTGAATTACTTGTTGTATTATGTTGAGTTTCTCAATTTGTCTACAGGAAAAATTGAGTGGATGAAGGATTTTACTCGAACTAATTTCGGTCAAGTGGAAAACTTGTGCTTGCAACGCTTTACTTAGTCTATTGTGTGCAGGTGCGAGTTGGATGCAGCGATGGTTCGGCCATATGGACCGGCATGAGGCTTGGAGGACTGAGATGCGGTCAAGGAGGTGGCAACGACATCGTGCGGCTTAAAAGCATGTACGCGAAGGACAAGAAAGCGGGAGGAGACGAGACGTGAGGATCAAGTCAGTGCGAGGGTATTTTGGTAAAAATGTGGAATCTACCAAAGCATAACCAAGAAACTACGGCCGTGGCCGGGAAACGGTTTAGGGTTAGTTGTTTAGGGTAGAAGGAGAGGATGGATGGCGGATGAGTCACTTAGACGCTTTGTGATGCGTGCTAAGTGCTCATGCCATCTGGCTTTGAGGCCCAAGTGGAGAGGGGTATGCCCCTTCCACTATAAATAGGGGGTAGGAGATGCTTATCTCTTAACCCTTTTTGATTAGCTTTGTGAGAGCTGCACTTCGAGTAGTGCTTTGCCTAGATGAGAGGCTTGTAAATACCAAGAAAACTCACGAAAATGCAATACAAAAGGATTTCTCCAATCGCTATGCGTTCTTGAGTTATCTTCTTCATGAATCTTTTTGATTTTCGTTCTCTTGCTTCTCTTATGATTTGATTCTTGATATGGTAAGTTAGTGATGGAGAAATCACATTCCATTTGATTCCATCCAAGACTTGCTTAGGGGATAAAATTATGCGTTTGGATAGATGGATTAGATTGCTGTGACATGTGAGAGGTTGCCATATTGAATTCATGTCAAGAATCCTCACGAGCAACAAGAAATCAAAGTTTTGCTTCTCGTCCAACTTTTGGGGTATTTTTGGAAGAACATGAAAAGGTCTTGTCTTGAGGCATTTCTGTGAGGATCAACACTTGATTCATAGTCACAAGACATACCTAGACCCTTCTGCAAAGTTTCACTCCTTTTGATTGGACGGATTTTAAATCGAAGCAAAAGTTGCATTAAAAAATCAGAAAATTCGGGGTTCTCGACTACACCCGGAGATTCCAGCCAAGAATATCTGGAATGTCCAGGCGTGTAATTTTGAGTTACTGAAAAATCACACCTGGATTATCCGAGCCCAAATCCGGAGTGTCCGGACACCATCCCGAGAAGCTCTATTTCACCGGTGGTACATCCGGAGTATCCGGGGCCAAACCCAGAGTGTCTGAGACTGAACCCGGAGTCTCCGGGCCTGGACCCAGAGTCTCCGGACATCATCCCGAGAGGAGTCAATTCTTCAAATGTACATCCGGAGTGTCCGGACATCTCAGTCCGGAATGTCCGGACATGCGTTTTCAGACAGTTCTGATTCTTCTTCCACTCAAGCTTTGCTCTGATTTTGGCCGTAAGTTTTTGGGGGTCTTTCCGCTGCGACCTTACTCTAATCATACTAGTCTGTCATATGACTATGTATGTGATGATTTTGTAAAAGGTTTTTGAATTCGACATTCACCCCCCTCTGTCGGAAGCCACCGATCCTACAAGTGGTATCAGAGCCCGGTCTCGCTTCTTTATAAGCTTTAACCGGCTTTGCGAGCCATGGCTTCCCACAGATACTCGACTCGTCCTCCTGTCTTCAATGGCACAGACTGGAAGTTCTGCAAAAATCAAATGAGAATCTTTATCCAGTCAGAGTAGCTTGCTATTTGGCAAATCATCGAGAGAGACTTTGCTCTTCTTGAGGTAGTGACGCCTGCAAATTTGGTCGATATTGAAAATAATTGCAAGACCATCAACTACCTGCTCTCTGGGTTGGATAGGAAGGAGCATGAGCGGGTTGCTCATCTTGATACCGCTCACAAGAAGATTTGGTCGACCTTGATCATCTACCATGAGGGGTCCGACCAAGTCAAGATTGCTCGAGCGGATCAATATAGAGTTGAATACAATCGCTTTGAGCAACGCTCTGGGGAGTCAATTTCTGAGCTTTTGAAGAGATTTGAAAGGATTGTGAACAAGCTCAAGAGTGTGGGAGTGAAGTACTCTGACTCAAAGATGGCTAGGCGTGTGTTGAACATATTAGAGTCCGCTTTTAAAGTACGGAAGATTGACATCCAAGAGTCTGCAAATCTTGCCACTCTCACACTCGATCACCTGTTCTCCAAGCTCTCCACTCATGAGATCACTTCGGAGAATAGAAATGGCTCAAAGTCCAAGAATTTGGCTCTTGTCGGGAACACTTCCTCGGATCCATCGGAATAGTGTTTCCTAGTGTCAACTCTGACACTTATATGATTTCTTTCTCTCATGGACTATCTCTTGCAGCTTTGTCTTCCTTGTCCGATGATCAACTTGAATCTCTTCTCGAAGATGAGCTCACGTTATTTGCAAATGTCAGGACCCCGGAATCACATATGACTTAAGGAACGAGTTATCGCCAAAGACCGAGCAACCACTCGACCGGTGACACGGTACTTGCGCCGTATGCACCCAAAATCGAGTAGTCTGATACCTGACCAACGCACCATACGATCACCAGAGACGTATGCCTTCACCGTTGGTCAAGCCGGCTAGAAGCGATCAAACTTCCAAAAGCCACATACAATTCCCGAAGTCCGGTGAAGACCTAGCGTCCTTCTTGAGTTCGATCAACACAACGACTTCGGATGAGCCCGGCAATGGTACCCTCACTCTAACCCAGTCCGGAGATTGGTGAGTCACCCGAGGGCCCGGTACCATTACTCACACCCTGCTCAGCCAGCTAACACATCTCAGCTGACGGGTCACTCAACCGAATATCGTCCCGCTAACCGAACCGGGAGAACAACACTAATTCTTCACGACTAGCCCATACACTTCAATTCATACAAGCACGGTGTATAGGCAGCCATAATAACAACTCAATATCACAACCAAAACTCTACTAGAGAAGAGTTATGGATAATAAACACTTCCCAAACCTGAGATAAGTACATATTCTCCATACATAGCGACCTGGAAGTCGTTCACCTCAAACATAACATTAAAAACAGCAGCGGAAGAATAAACTGAAACACCGAGATGGCAGCTCTAGCCATCTCTAAAAGCTCTACCTAGACATCCCCTTGACCAAGCTAGGCAATCCTTGCAACTCAAACATCCAAATCGAAGTAGCCAGAATCATAGTAAGCTACGATGCGAGAACAACCTGCAGGAATGGAATTCCCGAGTGAGTACTTTCGTACTCGCAAGCTGCTAATGTGCTCATTCCAAGTTAATCTTAAACTTAGCATGGTAATTGACATGATAATGTGAACAATTCAACATAACATGGAGAAATAAGCTAAACAAGCTATCAGTTTCAGCGTACCACGTCATGTTTCAGCAATTCAAGTAAATAACTTGATAAACCATACAACAAACATCTCAGTTCAGATCTGGAATTAGCATGAAGACAATCATATAAAGTCCCAGATTATCACATTCAAGCTAGGTAAAGCATTTTCAGAGTTGGGTTAAACCATCCAAAGCTCCCATATCACATAATCATCAAATTGCAGATTTAAGGATATCGAGACAACCATCACAATCAAATCGCCCGTAGCAATTACTAGTTAGCAATTCTTCAGTCTATTTGAAGGGTTCATCTAGACAAACCCAAAAAGAATAAAAAAATTGATTTTTCACTTTTGTAGGATCAAGAAAATTGCACCTCTGGAACAACTGACAGATGTTGTGTATTGATGAGTGTGCGAGGACATGCACTACCGTACCTGCAATTCCTTTCTAGTGGGCAGCTCAACAAGGCTTGTGTGAACGACGACAAATGGCTTTTTGCCATTGATTGCTAAGGTGTAAGCATTAGGAACATGATTTTGCCGTATTTATAAGTCAGGAGCTTCTGTGTTCAAGATTTTTGCAGCTTCAATCATGAGCTAGTGAAGTTCCGGCAACTGAAGATTAAGAACAGATTATTAGTGCCTTGAATTCAGTCTGGGTGCATTAATATATGGTGATGGTGCAAGTGACAATCATAAGATGAGATGCAAACATATAACAGCAAAATATTGTACTTCAGGTCATATATCGGTGACATAGGTCGAGCAAATTAATCTTTGCAGCTTACAGTCTCGATAGGTTTGACAGCGGTTTGTATATGTGTGTGCGGACAGTTTTGATTTTAGAAACTGAAACAGATTTAAGATGTGATCATTTTGACAGACGCACCTGGTTTTCAGAGACGAGAACAGATGATCCAATGTTTTGAAGAACCATAACTTGCTCGGAAACTGGCCCTGCAATAGCAAAGGAAAATGACAGGAAAGAACCATAGCAATGTTAGCTTCTGGGAGTATGTACTAAATAGGTTTGAGGTGAGAAACTGAGAATCAGATTTAAATAAGGGAAAATCTCTTGTATATTCTGAGCCCTAGCGCCCCTGTTTTGTTTTCTTCTCCTTCTTCGTTCTTTGTTCTTTATTTTTTTTCTTCCCCTGCCCATGCTCTTCCTCTTCTTTCACCTATTTCCAGTACTCCTTGTTCCATAACGCCTCTTTCCAAACTGATTCTTCTAATACAAAACGGCAAGCACCTTGGTGCGTGCTCGAGAAAAAAAGAAGGGAAAATAGAGTGGGCTCTGAGCAACAAGAGGCAGTAGAGCTGGAAATAAGTAGTACCTTGCAAAGCCTTGCCCCTATCATTAAGCCCTGGAATTGCTTTTAGCAGTAAAGTGTTCTGCACAACAAGAAAAAGAAAGTACTGATAAGTATCAAAAATCAAAGAGCACACACAGAAAAGAAAAT
This sequence comes from Stipa capillata, assembly GCA_019208055.1. NCBI lineage: Eukaryota > Viridiplantae > Streptophyta > Magnoliopsida > Poales > Poaceae > Stipa > Stipa capillata. Next base: position 91,559 of record JAGXJF010005195.1, on the reverse strand, counting down.
ATACAGAAATTAGGTACTGGCCTGCTTGTCGAGCGGGTGGCGGAAGTCGTCGGCGTCGAGGCCCCGAGCGACGGCAGGCGCGGGCAGAGACGGCAGCATAGTTAGTCCCGCTGAGCCGTCGCCAGCGCCGGTGGCAAGTGGCGGAGGAGGGCTTAGGGGTACAGCAGCGTGGTGTATGGGCTGGCGAGGGAGCGTGGGGGAGAGGAGGCCGGGAGGAGAAGCCGCCATGACCATGAGCGAATGAAAAGCAAAACTGCTGCAGTAACTTATCAGTTATCACCTGATCAATGTATTCTCTTAAAATTAATACCAGATAACCATGGATCAGGAACCACAAGAAAGATATACTTTTTTGGGTGGCACCAAGTATTTCCACAAGCATGTTTATCAGTCATCACCTGATCAATGTCTTCTCTTCAAATTAATACCAGATAAGGATACAACCATGGATCCGGAACCACAAAAAAGATATATTTTGTTGGCTGGCACCAAGTATTTCCACAAGCATTAAAGTTTTGACTCTAACAGAGCTAGGTCCAGAATAAGCAGCTGACACCGGAAGTATATCACCTTTTTTTTTCTCTCCAGACCGCACCTGATCATGTCCTGACAATAAGTAGGCATATCCTCCGACTCATACCAAGTAGGCAAGCACCAGGCACCATCTCAAAAGTTCTACCGAAAGAAATATGCAGCTTCCGTCCTGGTTGGATTACGAAACTTATAGTTAACTTAAATATTTTCTGTTCTACTAAAACAAATGAGTTTAAGCTTCAAATTTTATATTGCTACAGACTAAATTGAGAACCACCTTCACATTCAAAGCCTTATTCACAATGCTCAGTGTTGATTTTTATGAGAGAAACCATTGAACAATAAAGTTTTGCAACGTCACATGTATCCTGTCGATCAGGGCATGCTACAACCCGGGCAAACCAACAAGAGACCTAATAGGACGAGCAACAAACAGTTCACCATTACCACAATAAAGCCAGCAACGATAATCAGGTGCACAAACAACAACCTGAGGAACTTTAAAGCCATCGAACCATGACAATAACAACAGGAGCAGCACTTTATACATCTCATACATTGAATTGCATGCATGCAAAAATACAGATGCTATAAAAGGTGCAGTCTATGGCGAGTTCTAGTACATGATAAAGCTAGCTTAACACTCTTGATCAAGGTATAAAATATAGTAACTTTTCACCTAATGGTTTGGCACACAATGGCGACACGTTGATGAGGAGGTCCATCAGAGTTGCCTGCAGATTACACCAAGCTCAGCAAGATCAGCAAGGAAACGATGCAGCGTAGCAAATTGACTGCAACAAGTATATACTAATATACAACAGAGCAAATAGATTTTGGTCATGGAGGCTTGGAAAATTTTATATCCCTTAACAGCATATATGTTTTATTATGTAAAATAATTCATCCAACTAGAGGCTCCGGATCCCCTAGAGTTAGAGAACTCCACCACGTGGAGTTGTCCAAATCTCAGCCCTTCCATGAGTCGAATGGGAAGGATTACACCACCTACACTCATCCCCCTCATTCACCTCTCTCTCTCCGGATGCGATCTCGCACAGCCATTCCTTTGCCCGTGTGCCTGTGCCGCCGCGCCTCCGACTCCCGCACGATCCGCTGCACGAGCGCACGCATCTGCCACCGCCTGCGAGGAGGAAGGAGGCATCAAGCCCCGCACAAGTGCACGCTCCGGCGAACGTGCATTTTTGCCTGCGAGGAGGAATGAGGCATCGAGCACTGAGACAGGCTCACTGGACGACACCCAATCCTGGACACACACAGCTCTTGGCGCAGAGGTGCTCGACAAGCTTGGCTGAGGCACCCCACTGCCGCAGATGATACGTCAAGGAAGTCATGGAGGCCAGAGGAACTTGCAGCGCTGCTGAGCGGGCTGGTGGCCATCGGGAGCCCAGCCTACGGGACGATCAGGAGAGCGCAAGAGAAGCCGTACCCAAGCCTTGCGAGTCATGAACGGGCATGGGAATTGTTTGCTTCGTATTTGGAGATGCAACCAGCTTCTTGCATTCTATCCGAATTAAACTGCAATCTGCCACTCTTTCTCCTCCTCCTCTTTAGCGTTAGTTAGGGAAGTGGAGCAGAGTTCCGGCAATTATTTGTGTGACCACGCTTTCGTATGCGCGATCAAATTTGCCATCTCAATTCATTTGGCACACTAGTGTTAAATTTGATATTTCTCTCCCTTGGACCCTTATAAAAAATGACCCACTGCAAACTAAATTAAATATAAAAAATCTGATGCTCTTCCCAAATCCGAGGGCAACGTACAAGCCTGTTGGAAATGTCGACAGGGGCTGGGTGTTGCATCATTTGGAGGTTGCTTTCTTATTATTCAAGGTGATTCATTTTTATGTTTACGGTTGATGAAAATGTTGCAACTGTTGTATTAAGTGTTTTGGCATTTTTGTTTTTCTCGAGAGGATGCATTTTTACATTCCAAGGTTTTGTATTTAAGGTGGATGTATCTTTCAGGAGTTGCATTTTTCTTGTACTGGGCTATTGTAGATTTAGATAAGATGCACTTTCAGATGGTTACATCTTCCTTATATTATAATGTTGCATTTTTTTTTGCAACGTGTTTTTTGTTTTGGCAAGATGTTGCTTTTTGAAAAACACCTATAAGTGGCACAAATTAGAGACGACTATACCATATTTTATTTTACACCTTCTTCTTCCAACAAATCTCTATTCAAATAAATAACTTACGTGCACAATTTAGGGAAATTAACAGGTCTATCGTGATCGTGTTGAATTGTTGAATATATCTTAACTCTGATCAAGCTGAAATATTTATGATGGACAACAATTTTAAATGCTGAGCATAGGGATTGTAATGGTGGACAAAATTAAAAAGTTTAATTCTACATCTACAATAACATCACTTCTTCTGAGGAAGCAACAAAATTGAAGGGGTACTGGGATTCAGACATATCTTCTAATAAAAGGCAACTAAGTACTCCAGAGATGACAGCAACAGTTCCATACCAGCTCCACTGTTTAAGTACAAAAGCAAAGGAAGTATAACACTATAATTGTCTAACTTTTGCTTACAGCTTGACAGGTAGGAAGACCTAACCAACAATTTCAGGCATGCATTCAAGAGCAGCCTTCCCAAATCCAATTCAAGTTGATTACACAATATACCAAGAAAAAAGACAGATAGTGACTATGTCGTACATTTTTTCTTCACTTGAATCCATGCGGAAGCTACTAAACATTGGATACACACATATATCGAAGGGTTTAGAACTCATACATGGTGTACACATTAGCCATGCATCAAAATTTTGGTAAAACAAATTCTAGATGTTTGATTTAGCCTATGCCAGGACACCAGAAATTAAACCAGCTTCAACAAACTTTCATTAAAGAAATCTGTAGCTTAGTATTCTTACGCCTTGAAAACTTTTGGGAAATGCAGCTTGACAAGCATTGGGAGTTCAGATAGCTCCACTTTGGATCTTCCCAACAATACAGTTTTCAGCTTCTCATCACAGTTTACAATGTTCCTATTCGTCGGGTCCTACAAATAAGGATAATATATGTAAACAACTTGAAGCAATCACATACAGACATTTGACAATACAATGGTACATATGGCAAGAGACTAATTATAAAATAAATTCTTAAACAAGTTCGATTTTGAAATAGAAGAGCAATTCCAAATGGAGAAGTGCTGCACTGTTATTCACTGAGATTCAACCTAGTTAGGTAACAGAGAGATTCATGTGATTCAATACATATTACAGCATGCCAGAAGATTTCCTTCAAGAATGTTCAACAGTGGCACATTTAGAAATAAAAAGGAAATGTCAAGAGTCCTACTCAAGATCATCTTATTGACACATTCCTAGTGTAAACAGTTGTATATGGGTATCGAAATGGGAGATGGAACCGCAACTACTTTCTGCGCTATAATTCAAATCTAAGTGATGACAATAATGGTGCCACCCAATTGTAACACCACATGGCCTGGCTATCTGGAACGAGACATAATGCCTTGTTATTTATCTTAGATATACAGTTAACGAAACAAAAGCGTCTGCTCAATCGAATGGGTATGTGGCCCTGAAAAGAATGCCTGCAGCGGAAGCAATATCTAGAAACAAACGACAGACTTTCTAACACTGAGCTATGCCCCAAAATTAACACGGCAGTGATTCTCATCCAACCCAAGTTGCAGCCATCATCTGAGTTCTTATTTAGCAGTTCTCTAACCATCTGACTGCAACTGAACAAAACTAAGCTCTTGAATTATCAACATTCTTACCTATGCTAGATCAAATGTGTAAAACTCACCGGCAAATACTTCGTTTGATTAGTTAAATACTCCGAACAGTTATCCAGGTAATAAACCTTTAAGTTTGCAGAGTCAGATTATTTAGTTGACGCAAACAAGATATTGGACAGCCCGGGCAGAAATCATCTTGTTTTACTATGCATATCGTCCAAACAAAGAGTACTACAAGAGTAGCAGGCGCATCAAACAACAAGAATGGAATAACCTCTAGCGCGTCAATTGAGGGAAAGGGAAATGAAATTTGAAGAGTATCTACCAACAGGCAAACAGGTGGAGCTGGCTAGGTACGCACGTACCTGGAGGTTGTTGTTCTTGATGTGTGACCAGACGCCGAGGAAGAAGGTGAGGTGGGACATCTGGGATCGGCCACCGGCGAACTCCCGCAGCGCCGTCGGCAGGTTCACCAGGTCCACCAGAGCTGCCACCTTCTTAGGGGACTCCATCGCCGCCCGTCGGAGCACCATCTTCGTTTCTCTGTGAGGTGGATGATTCACTTGTTGGAAGGGGGGAAACGGGAGAGGCAAAGTGGATAAGACGGCGAGGAGGTCTGGAGGGATGGCCGGCGGGTAGCGAGGTGGCGGGGCGGGGAGCCGCCAAGCGGTCACGAGGCGGCGAGGTGTACAAGTGAGCTAGGGTTCAACATGCCTCTAAGAAGCCGCCGCCGCCGCCGCACGAATCAACGGCCCCGGCCCTAAGTACTACAGATGGATGTTGGGGGGGAGGGGCACCTGGCTTGGGGAAGTCGGGGATGACGGGGATGGTGGCTCCACGCGCGCCCGCTGCCGCCTCCGACGGATCCGAAGCAGACGCTCGTTGCGCGCGCGCCGGCGGGATGGTGTTGCCGTGGAATTGGAAAATGGTAGGCCGTCTCAGGGACGGAGGCAAGACCTAAAGCCCATTCAGATTGGTTGCCCTGCAAACTTTTGCAGGCAGTCCCAGATTCGCAGCGCCCTGTGCACTAGCCGTCACTACAACCACCATCCTGGATATTGATAGCCAACACTTCTCCACTACCTAGCATCAATAGTGCTTCTTTTACTTTTGGAAAAAGTCTATTTTTTAACTTTCAACTTTTACCCGAGTTCATATTTTAACCTCAAACTCTAAAATAATCCATTTAGTACCCTAAACTCTTAATACTGTTTGAATTTTAACATCTACCTAGTTTTTAGCCCTTTAGACTGGGTTTGACTCTGGTATTCGCCAAAAAACTATCCAAAAATTAGAAAATTTTAAAAAAGTTAAAAAATTTAAGGAAAAATTAGCAATTTCTTAAAAATAATAATTCATAAAAACATAAAATAAATTAAAAATTCAGAAAAAAGTAAAAAAATTAGGATTTTTAAAAACTAATAATTTAAAAAATTAAGAAATTTTTGGAAACACAGAAAATTTTGAAAAATAGGGAGCTTTTTTATTTTTAAAAGCTCCCTATTTTTCAATAAGTTTTCTATAAATTTTCTGTGTTCCAAAAATTTCTTGAGAAACTATCATTGTTTTAAAAAAAATTCTTAATAAATTATCATAATTTTACATTTTCTAAATTCTCTAATTTTTAGGATTTTTTAAATGATCAGTTTTTAGAAAAATTTGCTATTTTTCCTAAATTTTTAACATTTTTATGAATTCTCTAATTTTTTGAATATATATTTTTTTAACCAGAGTAGTCAAAACGGCAAAAGCTAAGTATGGGTTGAAAATCAAACGGTATTAAGAATTTAGGGTACTAGATGGACCATTTTAGAATTCAAGGTTAAAATGTGAACTCGAGCGAGAATTTAAGGTTGAAAAGTAGACTTTTTCCTTCTCTTTTTACCGAGTGTTTTATCTTGATATTAAAAAAAGTGATATTAAACATATCTACATACCTAGTTCCTCCATCACTATAACTAGAGCTCCTTCCTTCCAACCAAACATTTGGATCCACCACCTTGTTAAACTCGTTTTCATCTTTAAACTCTTGTAGCTGCAGCTAGCTAATGTTACTACACCACATCACTCATTCACTCCCCCATCACAAAAACCTCATATTGCTTTCTACAAAATTAACAGCATCACGTAAATGCCACTGTAACTCCTCTCTTGGCATTTGCCCTCTCTGGAACATATTGCTTTCTACAAAAAAGAATTGGCATTTCCTTTGCCAATTGCCATATCTCCTACCTGCATATCTAGATAGATAAATAGATAGTATATGTAAAGGGGAGGTTAATCTCATGTTGTCTTTAAACACAAACCATGGCACTGCCATCTATCATCTATCCGAGCACACACACACACCTCAACTGCCAAAACCCCTTAGGAAACCAAACCGGCTTGAACTTGAGCCAGGTTTCTTGAGAGCTGAGCTTGACGCCCCATTTGACAGCTCTGAGGATCCTTCCTTCATAGAACTTGCTCGGTTGATAACAGCCTAGAGATCAAACAGGGAGAGGTTCAGTTGCTGTATTTGGAGTGTAGAAAAACACATGCACGCTGTTTTGGTTCTGGTTTGGATTTAACCACGAAATATTGTAATCCAGATTGCCTTTCACTGCATGAATGCACTCTGACTAGCCCCAGCAGATAGAATCATAGAACATATTATCTCCACAAACAGCACAATCGTAACCATAAGATACTCAAAGGTACTTGGTCAACTAGGTAAAAGATGCCGTCAAAGTTACACAACGTATGACACAGCCAAACAGTACATTTTTCTTAAAAGTTATTCTTTTTTTAGCCTATAAAACTTATTCTAGTGGCTCATGTTTCTGATTGCAAAATTGTATCATACTCTGATTAACATGGAAAGTGCAAACTGAAAGTTCGCAGACCAAAAGTAGGTTCAAATTTAATGCCACGGACTACAGAGAAGTAAGGCAATAACAAGAATAGTGCACTTAGTCGAGCAGTAAAAAGTGAAACACTCATCCCTACAGGAAAGTGTAGTACACCCTTCCTGTTACCCTCAAGTGTATTAAATACTACATCATTTGTCTTCTGACAGAGTTATTTGCATATAGACAACTAGTATTTTCAACAGCGTAATCATTAGGCAGATTACACAATCTTCTTCAGTGGAAAGTGTTAACAAACCATGACAACTCTAGTTAAAAAAAAATGCAGAGAGATACTCTTACCCTTTTAGGAGGCATTGAAGTTTCAGCTAGCATACTCAGTCCTGATGCTGATATGGTTGTAGCTGAACGCAAAACCTACAAAAGAATGTATTAGGGCAATAAGCCAGGTCATATGTGTTACAAAACCATTAAACCAAACCTAACCTTAGGTGTCTCTGCTCTAGATGATTGAGCTGCAGGAGACTCTGGTTCCGAACCTGGAGGCATAGAAGCAGCCTGTAGTAGAACGAAAAAAGGGTCAGCCAGCGAGGATCCAAACTAAATTAACACAGGAAGAAGGTGCATGACGTTACCCTAGTATTTGTCTCCGAAGATTCAATAGCAGGAAGAAGAGTTGACGATGTGATCTGAAAATTGATTTATATTTAGGAGATTAGGACTAGGAGGGTATACGAGGTTCAAACTAACAAGACATAGAAGCAGCATGAAAATGTTCACAACAAATTGAGTACATTAGGGAATGAGATATGAGATACATTGTGCTGACTTACCCGACGAGTATCAGCTTTTGGACTCTGTTCCAATCTTTTAGTAAACTCGCATAACTCATGTATTCCTCGTGTTGTATGATCCTAAGACATTTCAGTCACAGGGATTAGCAACACATATAATTTTTGTATCAAAACAAGTTGCAGCACTACGAATTTCTACTTACTTGAGTATATGCAAGGCGTCCAAGCTTTGTCTCCTGCAAAGAAAAAAAAAGGAGGAGAGATTCAGTTTGCACCTAGTACTAGAAGTCTCGTAGGGGAATAGACTATTTCGAACACCAAGATAGAAATATGTGCAAGGTGCCTACCAGCGTACGAACAACAAGATGAACCGATTGTATTTCCTCCTGGAAGGCACTTAGATCTCCATGGATGACTGTGACCTATGAAATATGAATTAATATTATATCAGTCTCCCTTAAAAATTACACCAAATCCTGAAAACAACAAATATACGAGCAAGCTTCAAACCTCTTTCCCTGTGGCTTCAGTAATTTCTTGGCATTCATCTAAACTACAATCTACTCGGTCAATCCTTCCAGAAAGATGCCTCTTTGAAGCCTGACATCAGAAGAATTAACACAACTATAGTTTTGGTTGAAACAATTGGAGTCAGCACGTGTAGAAGCTAACATATAATAAAAATATTCTAAATATATGGAGACATATCTAGTGCCTAAACCTCTTTTTTGTTTTATTTCTGTGTGTCTTGTTTTCTTCTAATTGAATAGGCACCAAGTGGAATTATACAAACTTTCTATGTACAAAACGCACAATGCGAATATGCACTTGTAGATGCTGCGGCATAACAAAAATGGATCACCAGCATTGCAAAATGAAGAGGTTTGCTTGTCAACTGAAGGTACTTAGCCTCTGACATGGTGTACTCCCAAGTTTCATATAACAGTTCTAATAGAGATTGGCATAGTGTACGTCGTAAACTTTAACATGATGCCAGAGCCTCCGAGGATTGTTTGCACAGACTTTTTTAGGTGCATTTTATAATGCAATTTTACCATAAGACATGGTATAGTGCACATCCTGTTAAAGTTTACGACGTGCTTGCGACGTGCATCTGGAAAAGTGATGCAGTTTGATAATAATACTCCAGTGAATATAGAAAGAAGAAACTTACAGTAACACTTTCTGAAACCTGATCCAACTGTTTGCCAACAACGTTGCAGGCATCAGATAACCCACGCTTTGTCACAAACATCATATCTGAAATCTTCCACCCCTGTAAATCATGAGTTAGATTTGATAGAAGTGACAATGGTGAAACTTCCAACAGCACAGTAGGAATAGGATGAGCCCAGCTTGCAGTCTATGACCATTGCACTAAGAATCTAAAATGACAAGAAAGAAAGAAAAACTAGCTCCCATAACAAGTAAAGAAGCAAATGTTTACCTTCCATCTTATGTATAAATAGCCAATGGCTCCAACAACAATAGCAGTTAAACCATAAGCACCAGGGCCTGCAAAAGAATAATTAAGATTCAGTCAGTACATAAAACCAATGAACAAAGTATTTGTTGATGTTTGGGTTTACATAGGTAGTGGCCAGCAGGTAAAAGAGCTGATATAAAGACATGTCAGTAGCTTATGAATAAATGGTATGGGGAGATTTGAACGAGAGGAAATAGTGCAGGCAGCAACCTGGTCTACCATCGACGGTGATAATAGCAACTTGTTTTGAAGTGGCTATAATGCGGAGCTCCTCTCTGAGATGATTGACCTGAAACATGTGTTTGATGGGTTGGGTTAGTGGTTGCAGAGAGTAAGTGTTTGTATATATGAGGATGTGGGTACCTGAGATAGCAATTGAGCAGTGTGGGGAGTGGTGGTAGATGAGGCATCCTTTTTGTCCTGGTTTTGATGAACTGGATAAAAGAGGAGGAGATGGTGAATGAATACTCCAATGGAAATAGTTGGGAGGGAGGACGGATGAAAGTAGTACCTTGAAAGAGAGGGAGAGTACATCCCTGAGGTCTGGAAGCTTGGCATCACCACCGCCTGTGACTAGGGTTCCGATGATCCCTGCAAGCAAAGACTCCATTAGCTACCAGCAAAACAGAATCACACAAGGAACCCTAAACAAGAGGGGAGTGGAATCGCAGATATATAAATAATAGTGGAGTAATTGGGCGGAGAAAGAATGAAAGAGAAGAAGGTGAGGGGACTAACCGGAGCCGATGACGATAGCGATCTTGCCGAGCACCATGGCGGGTCGGATCGTTGCCTCCTCGCCGCCGCCGACGCCGTCGCGTAGCTAGGGTTATCGCGCCTCCGCCCTTATTTGACCATTCGCCGATTCCCTTTTTCTTCTTTTGAGACGCACGCAGGCGCAGCGAATTGGAGTCAGGCTCGGCGGACTCGCGCTACCTCGTCTGGGCCTCCGACCCAAGTCCACTTCGATTCAAAGCTCTCTAAGCCATAAATTTGCCAGTCTAGAAAGTAACCTACATCTCACCTTTCACAATGCTTGATTTCACAGTTACTTTTTATTTCACCTTTTTTTTTGAAAGAACTAGATTCATTGCGTTAAGGAAAACGATACAGAGAATTCTGGAAACAGACAGCTGCGACTACACTTTGCAGAAAAACCCCTGCTAAAAGAAAAAATACAAGAAAATCCTTGGGGGATATTTCCGCCGCCCCGCATCGCCGCCGTGCCGACTCGCCGGAACGGGGGAGGACGAAACGCCGGTCGTTACTCGCGAACCTGTAGAAGGAGTCAGAGGACGAGGACAAAGCCTTGGAAGCCTCGGTCGAAAGCCGCAAAAGCCGTCCGCCGCGAGAGGCGGAGTGAAAACCCGCTGTAAGCACCGGCGGCAAGGGAAGAGCCCCAATCTTCAGCAGGGTGACGAGCGCCTCCCGACCACCGGCCTCGCTCCGTCGGACGAAACTGCAACCAGAGCACGAAGGGGGCTTGCGAGGAGCAGCAGGCCTGAAGATAAGCCTCCCAGGAAACCTCACGGACCGACGAGCGATGGGGGAGGGAGCCATCGCCGAAACGGCGGCAGATCCGGAGGACCAAAACCGAGAGGCAGGGTCGCCGCCGCCGCACTGACGACCTGCCCTAAGCACTTCAACATCTCCAGCTCCTCGGCGCCACTCCAAAGAATACCGCCGAACTGGGGGGAGCCAGAGAACTCTTATTCGCTCCGCCGCCGGCTCCCCAGCCCAAACGACGACGGCCGAAAAACTACCCCTACTATGTACACGCCAGACGCACAGAACCGGGATTCCCCCACCCTCCCACCGCCGAAGCGGCCAGTGAAGGGAGAGGGAATCCGCGGCGGCGCCGGCGGAGCACGAGGGATTCGGAGTCGCCGCTTTTCCGCCTCTCTCTACTGCAGCAGGGAGACGAGGGGAGGACTAAGACTTTTTTTTTATTTCACTTTTTGATTTCATAGTTACTTTTCACTCATTTTAGCGGACACGAGGTGATTTTCAATGACATAATTGCCTAAGTCGATAGTGCAACCAAGAGGAATGACACTCTAACAAGACGTTGGTTACACCGTCTTTTTATTACATCGGGTCACGTAAATTTTACATATATTTGTCTCGGTTGGGCCAGATTCGCTTCCTATGTACTCGGATATGGATACAACGTTTCGCAGAGCCCAAAATGACACATCTCAACTGGAATGAGATAACACTGCTTCAAGTCTCGTCGTAATCACCTTCTCTCGCTCCTCCTCCTCCACCTCGAGCAGAAGAGTCAGTGCTATCCCTTCTCTGCCATGAGTAGCGCCCTGAATGACACTCTTTCCCTCTGTTTTTCCTTCATGGGGGATGGTGGCGTGGCCTCGAACAAGGAGACAATTTGCGGAGCGGGCATGGATACTACGTGGCAGATGAACGGATCACCATTGATGTGGAGACTTGCTTTAGCGACCGTAGCAAACAAGGTCGAAGCTAACTGGTCGTCGCAAATGACATCAAAGAGACTGAAAAGACCGTGATAGGGACGAGGCCTACCTCCATCTATTCCCCAATACTCACCAGCACCTCCTTCTTGCCGCTACCAACATTCGCAATCTCTTCGACATGGCAAACTCTAAACCCTAACCTGAAACCTAAACCGAACTAATAGCCCATTCCCCTATGCGGAATTGAAGTTATGGCGACAGAATTGAGAACAAGGCCACGCTAGCATAAAAGCAATTCAAACCAAATGCCAACTCACATGTGCTGTCATGAGTGTTCATGGGGAGCCCGGGAGGTGATGCGTGTGATGGTGCGGCGACTCGCGCGGCAACGATGATGTGACGAGCGACGTTTGGGTCGTGGCTTGGGCTTCGGTGTCAGCTAGTTGGCGTGGAGCTGTTGGGTCTTCCGTGCACCGTTTCACAATGTCATGATAAAGCCAAAGCTAACATGTCATGGTGGACGACAAGACAGCGATGATGACCCATGGTAGACGACAAGATGGTGACGATGACTCGTGGTGGACGACAAGAGGCTGACAATAACTCGTGGTTGGTGGCTTAGGTGGGCGGCTCTCTCCAACGGTTGCGGTTGGCCCAACTGGTGCAAGCCTGACATTTTTCTCATCCGAGGCTCGTCGCCAAAATCGGAACTGCCTTATCATCAGCACAGTGACCAACCTTTATGCCTAGACTGCGTGGCTTGGTGCAGTGTTGTGGGATCGGTGCTTTCGTGGTCGTTCACGGTGAATTTGGAGTCACAGGTTCGCAGAGCGATGACATTAAGGGTGGCTTTAGGGCCTGTTTGGTTGGGCTGTGGCTATTGACAAAGCTGCTGTTGGCTGGCTGTCTGGAAAAACTGCTGTGGCTGTGAGAAAGTGAACATATGGCTTTTGGTTGATCCAAACCATTTACAACATTTTGAAAAATGAGCACTGAAGATTCAGCACATTGCAAAAAGCTGGTAGAATGCAGCTTTTCCAAACAGCTGAATTTGTACTACAAAGCTCATAGCTACCGTTGGCAAAACCTGTTGAAAAGCTGACCGTTTGGTTGGGCTACAGCTTTTTCAACCAAACACCCCCCTAGTGGGTCGATCTCAGTGTAGCGTGTTGATGACATTAAGGATGGCTTTAGTGGGTCGGTCTTCTCAGTGTAGGCGTGTTGAGTACGTGCAATCTTGACTATTTTAGCCAGTGAAGGTTACCTTAGACCTAGCTTGGTTACGAGTTTGTAACCTTGTAACCTGGTTTTCACCCAGTTTCCTCTAATAAACTGGACAATTCTGCAATTTGCTTCCCATTTGAGAAAAGAATTCAATCTTTTAAAGGCAGAGACCCAGTATCATGCACATCGAGTTGATTAAAATCTATTAAACGTATGACTCAAGAATCCAACAAACCACACATCATCACAAACACGGCGACATTCATCATTTCATCCAATTACCTCGATTATGTAGGAACAAGAATTGGTGTCTGATAAAGACCAGCATCAGGCATGACTGCACCGGACGCAACGCTACATCTTTCCACTAATGTTCATTCGTTAAACGCAAAACTGCAGATAGATCTCAAAAGTCTAAATATAGCAAGTAAAACACAACCAAAATCTCCTGCCAACAGTACAAGGCATCCAGATGCAATCTCCACTCAACGGTTCGCCTTGGCAACACGCTCAATCTCATCCTTCTTCTTGATGGCGTAGCTGCATAAATGTTAGCATGGATGAGTACTCAAATTCATTTCACGATGACAAACAGACAGGCAAAGAACTACAGTATACACCTGTTGGATGAGCCCTTGGCAGCATTGATCAGCTCGTCAGCAAGGCACTCAGCGATGGTCTTGATGTTCCTGAAAGCGCTCTCCCTTGCGCCAGTGGTGAGGAGGTAGATTGCCTGGTTCACCCTCCTCAGCGGAGAAATATCCACAGCCTGCCTCCTCACAACACCAGCAGAACCAATACGAGTTGCATCTTCTCGTGGCCCACTGCAACAGAACAATAGGACATCATGCCAATTCCAAACTGAATATGTAAAACTATGGGGCTGCTGAATATGTGCAAACAGAGCACCATTTGTGCACTAGTACAAAATGAGTTACAGCAGCTTCAAAAGGCATTGCAAAATGGTATGGACTGAAAGCAAGTTAAGAAAACACTGGCAAATTTGCACCATTCATTCACTAGAATTTGGAGCGGTCGTACTACCAAACTTCAACTTAATAAACCATTTAAAAACATGGTTGCACACTGTTGATTTTACATATGGTAGTAATAACAGACCAGTCCATTCGGTGCACATACAACAAGAATGCAGAGAGTAACTAAAATATTGGTAGCACGTCTGCGTCCAGAGTCTCAACATGAATAGCGAGATTTACCGCACCAATAGGTTCAAAAGGCATTGCAGTACGTATAGAGTGAAAACATGTTAGAGAATACCAGGTAAATTGCATTGAATAAATTTTTTCCATATCAGTAGTTTAGATTTGTGCAAACTGACACTGACATTGATGCAAGGTCAAGAGTGATGATTGCAGAGAGGAGGTGAACTAGTACCTGTTGATGATAGCGTCGACGATGATCTGAATGGGGTTGGCGTCGGTGAGGAGGTGGATGATCTCCATGGTGTGCTTGATGATGCGGACGGCGAGGATCTTCTTGCCGTTGTTGCGGCCGTGCATCATGAGGGAGTTGGTGAGGCGCTCGATGATGGGGCACTGCGCCTTGCGGAACCGCTTCGCCGAGTAGCGACCGGCGGAGTGCGGCAGGTACGTAGCGTGCTTCGTCGCCGTCACCGCCAGGTAGTCGTTCAGCGAGATGTCGTTCACCTGGAACACACGCCATCGCCATTGTTGATTAGTGTCCAGATCTGCACGCTGCTGCTCCTGCTCCTGCTCCTCGAGGAGGAGGAGAAGATGAAGAGCAAGGCCAACAACATTCTCTCACCTGGACATCATCGAAGGTCCAGCGGTTGAACAGCTTCACGTCCTGCTGCTGCGCCGGCTCAACGACCGCCATCGTCGCCGCCGGCACTCTGGTGGATGTGTTGGGTAGAGGCGGCGGCGAGAGAGCTGGAAGGAAACCCTAGTCGACTCGGTTCGCGGGGCTGGGAGAGAGGGGCCCCTTTTATATACGGGTAGAGCTAGGGTTTCTGATCTGACGGCCAAGGCCGCTCGCTCATCCACCGGACGGACGGTGTCCAAACCCACGAAACATTTCTTTCAGCGATAATCTGACGAGCCAAAAATCGTCCAAACCCACGAAACCGTGCTAATTTCCACTCAAAATTCAATCGCCTTAAATTATGTTAGTAAATATCCAGCATGATCAACCCGATACATACCGTCAAATAAAGATTGTCAACTATAATTGCAAACAAGTTGGAACTGATGAGGTCAGCCATATACTGTCCCGGTGTTAGCAAGAAGAGACTGATGTCAACCTTCAAACCCTACATTAAAGAACAAAATAATGCAAATAACACAGTTGGTCGATTGTTCGTAAGCATGCCCTCACAATGCTATTGTAGTTATTGAGGTGAGGAGACCAACTCTGTGATTGAAGGGGCGTCACCAAAGATTGTCCCGCTGGTCACCGTGACTTCAGAAAAGTGTTGTCGACAAACCGAACCTAGCCATTGTGACCTCAGGGAAGGCCAACTACTGTGTGGTGATGAATAGATAGGATGACAATGGATATCATGCCTATCTTATTGCTCACCACCTCAGCTAGAAGATGAGGTGCAGAGAGCACAAAAAACAACTTCGACCAGAAATATATGATGTACAATCAAACTCCTCGACTATTACTGTATAAAAGACTATTTAGGATTGGTAAGTTGAAAATGATCTTGTTAAAATTTTCATGGATAATTCTTTTTATAATACTCTTTTATAATTGTCCGGTAACATATTAAGTTGATGGAGAAACGGTGAAAATTGCATGTCTAGGGCATTTAAACTTTAAAACCATAGAAAGATACACTGAAGTAGTCGCATCCTCCTAGATACGACCCAAACACTCGCTCGACTGGGTGCCAACAACGCTGATAAGAATCTTCCTTTGTCCGGGCAAAAAAACTTGCTGGCACAACACGAACAAGAACGACGACTGCCGATTCAACATTGTCACCACTTGCTGTCCTCTCAACTCAACTCGACATTCCATTGCATTGTCTCCTACTGGTTAGATCAAACATTCGACAGCCAACACTTTCATCTGCTAAGTGCCCTCTAGGCAGGCTGGCACTGCGAGCCAGCACTTCCAGCTCCATGACATGGCAGACAAGCCAGTCCCAGCTCGTCCGGGGGCAAAACACCTCCTGCCATCCTCAGCATCTCATTCATTTCCAACTCTTCTACTTGGGTTTCCGTGCTGCACCGTCACCTTCAACACAAGGCAGCCGCAATGCATGAGCGAACATCCTTTTAGCCGCTCCAGTCTGTTCTTTCTTCAACTTCTCAGCACTAACATTAGATGTGCGACGGCTTTGAGTAGATGGGTTCCGGTAGGAATCCCTGTCAGGCGAGCTTGAGTTGCACTTCCCGACATAACTCTCTTCTTCACTACCTGGTTTAACTGCATACAGGTTATCCCTGCTACCTGTCTGAGTATTTCGTCCATTCACCAGTTCCTTCCCTTTGTCTTTCACCAAGGCACCTCTCTCTGTTGGATTTTCAACTCTTTACCAAGTGCGTGTGCGATCATTCGTTGGGCAACAGCAGGAACATGCCTAGGTTTTGCTGCTGACGTATCCTTTCCCTTGGCTTCATGCGTAGAGAAGATTCGATCACGAGCAGCTCGATAAGCAGCTTCCCTCTCCTTGAGCGATGCTGCTGAAACTGCCACTGACTGCTGCAAAGGCTTCAGATCTGAAAGCAAAGGGCTATCTGGTTACTTATTTATTTTTCAACCTACACAGCTTACCTGTAGAAATTATGCAGAGATCCAAGCTGATTACAGTTTGAAACAAACAACACTACAAGATAGTTTCCCCTAAAAGAAAAAGCCTATAAGATGTTTGATTGAAAGGTAGAGAACAAGTTCTTTACCTGTATCAGTTTTCAGATGCGACCTTTCAACAGAAATAGTTTCTTGGACATATTCTGCCTCCCAAGTTTTTGAAGATCTGCTAGAAGCCAGTGCTAATTAGTAATTACGTACTTGTTATTTTAATGAACAGGCAGGAGGTATGCCTAATTACTTTATAGAAGGTACAGAAGTGATGTACATCTGGTCGCCAGGAAAAGGGCCAGCCCAAAAACAGCTAAATGCGGGCTACTAGCTAAACTGTACAAGAGCTGAAAAATAAGCAACCGTAATAGCTAGAGACAGCTAGAAGCTTTGCATTGCTTGCTCACTGTTGAATATCTTCACGAATTTTGGAGGTGGTAATTACAAACTTGCTAAAAACAAAGGGTTGCGTGAGAGATCACATTTATACATGTACAGAAATATATTTTGTGCTAATGATGTATTTAGAGTTTTTGAAGGTAACACCAAGAAGTAGATCCTGCTGAATATCAACCTATGCCTGTAGAAGAGCGAAAAGGTGTGAATCAAATTGACTACCATTTCAAGCACGCAAAGAGCAAGGCCGCTGGTTTATTTCACCTGCAGCCAGGTTTTAACCCTTTCTTTGCTGAATGTTGCTCACTAACCATAGCGAAGTGACAGCCACTCTTTACTTCCTGCGTAGAGGTCGCTTCTCAGGAAGAAGCCTCAAATTATTTGTTTCTAACAAGCATCTCCGTAAGCATCACCTACAGCCTATCCTTCTTTATATAAGCAGACTGTGCCTTTATGTTGATCCAAATACCAGATGTACATGATATAGATGACAAATTCATGAAGAATGATCTACCTGTCTCATTTCTCGATAGCACAACAGAAGCCAAAGCACCATCACTGTCGTCATACTCCCATAACACATCACTAACAAGGACAGGTGGGCTGCAACAAACAAAATAACTAAAATAAAAGAAAGGTAATGTAATAACTGCTCAGGATTTAGCCAATCAGTAATCTGTAGCAGTGTTTTCAAAACTGAATGTATGATCGGAAAAGAAGAAGACAAAATTAGCAAGTGCTGCAACAAAAGGTGATCCCACCATGAAGCAAGCATCACATAACATGCAGAGGTCACAAGTTCTTACAAGAGGAATATCTAAATCACAAGAAAAGTGTGGTTTCAGCATCCAGGCTCTGAGTTAACACTGTCACGGTGGGCAGATGACCATAGACATCCAAATGGGTCATCGTAGGTAGGCAGTAGGGATACAATTAGAGTGAGATGGGAAGGAATAACTAACAGTATGCGATTATGCATAGACGAATAAGCTTTGGTTTCGATTTCCTTGTAGAACACATGTTTTCTCTTGCATTTAGTCCAGTGAGCACTGGTAGAGGGAGAGTTGAAAAATACTAGTATTTCAGTGTGATGTAGACATGTAGGTCCTAATTGAATCGAGTCAAACAATAAAGGTTTATTATGGTCTAATAAACAGTAAAAGGAAGGCATAATAGAATGAAAGATAGTACACATCAAAAAGTAAACTTGTGAGCATGGCAACATACATGGCTGTTTCAGGGCAGCGTTGGAGAACTAAATGTCGATCATCACCCTCGCCGACAGATTCATGAGCGAACCTAGGACGCCAATGCAGATAAATTAGCTATAGTCGCAAAGCAGTGGTTAGTATAATATTATCCAATTAAGTTAGTATCGTCAGGAAAGTGAAGCAGGTGGGATGGCTGGAACAGGAAGGAGTACCCGTAGATGTCCGCGAGGCGATGCAAAAGAAGGCGATTGTAGGAGCTGGCTGGCTGGAGCTCAATGGTATTTTCAATTGCCCCGTGATGTACTGCAATCGTGCTGCGATTATCGTTGTCATCGTCGTCATTGTGGTAGCGGTGCTGGAGGAGAGTGACGAGGGCCTCCTCGGTGGAGAGGATGAGGTGCTTGCTGTAGAGGTTGTCCTTGATGAGCGAGGCCAGCTCCTCAATCTGCTCCACTCCACAAACACAA
The DNA here is from genome assembly GCA_019208055.1 of Stipa capillata. Classification (NCBI taxonomy): domain Eukaryota; kingdom Viridiplantae; phylum Streptophyta; class Magnoliopsida; order Poales; family Poaceae; genus Stipa; species Stipa capillata. The sequence continues at coordinate 72,626 of JAGXJF010005195.1, read as the reverse complement.
CCAAATCACCATCACACACCAGATACACACACTCCTAGTTAGTCCTAGCTGGAGTAGAAACAAGTAAGGAATGATTAATTACCATGGCGAATTGGGTGGTGTCCATCTTGACCCAAAATTCAATTCTTGAGCAAGTCCTATGGGGTCAACTCAGATCGATCGTGTTTGCGCGCTGAGGAAGAAGAAGAAGAAGAAGCGCATCGAATCGAAACGTGGAAAGATGGGTGGAATAGATTACTACTAGGAAGCCCGCGGCGCAGGAAACCAATTGGCAGGAGGGGAAAAAGAAGGAACTCTCCTCTTAGAACAATAAAATCAACGAAGCAAGCTAGGGTTCCTTACCAACAAACAAACTGAAGAAATTGTTTGCTGGGGAAAAAGTACGGCAGATGCTCCTTCATCGCCCAAGAATAAGAAAACTCCATTGACACGGACAAGACAAACAACATTGGTAAAAGAGAGACGCCTCTAAGATAAATCAGGGCCGGGCCATAGATACTGCGGGCCCTAGAGCGACACAATAATGTGGAGCCTTTTTTCACGCATAAATAATAAAAATACTTTATATTATAATAGCATAGTAAAATAATTTGAGCACTACAAATTCAGACCGACGATTCTTCTAACACTTCTAGAAGCGAAATCAGTAATAATTGTATCAATATTTATCTCATCTAACTTCTCCTTCTCAATGCATAAAGTAGCGAAACCATTCAACTTTTCTTATGACATTGATGATCTTAAATAGTTTTTCAATAATTTTAACTTTGAAAAGCCTCTTTCAGCTGACGCTACAGTCATGGGTACAGTAAACAAAATTCGATAAGCAATTAAAATATTTAGAAAACAATATATATCTTTATTCAATAGTGAATTAAGGAAGAGGAGGGATGAACGCATACCATCTCTACACCTGCATCTGATCTCTAAAATGGCTATTTGATGGAGAACGAGTAGAACCGTTGAAAATTGAAGAAGAGTTGCTCGGGAAATGATGGAACCGCATCATTTGCCTCCATAAATGGCGGGGTGCAACCTAGGGAAGGCACGGCTGCACGGGAGCGATAGTGCTGTTCAGGAATTTTGGGGAAGACACAGGTCCTGGGAAGACGAAGATGCAATAGGAAGAGCTGAGGAGTCTGGTCGATTGATTTTTCCCGTACGTGATCAAGGCTGTACGTGATGCATTTGTTGTGTGAACTGGACTAAGTCCTGCAGCTTGGGCCATTTAATTTTTTCTAAACTATTTGGGTCTAAACACTAGAAATATACTAGCATTATCTGGACCGGGGCCCCTGCCTCTTGGGGGCCCAGGGTGCTCGCGCCGTTTGCCCGGGCTATGGCGGCCCTGAATAAAATCGAACCTACTGTATACAAATGGGCAAGAAGGAGTTGGCAGAGACGAAAGGGGAGGGGCAAGGATAACTCTCGGGAGGGCGGAGAGAGAAATCAAAGAGAGAAATGATCAGCCCTAGTCTTCTTTCATATACACTGGTGAACACACAGCGATATTATGAATACAACCAGTTGTCGTAGTAATGCCATTGTTTGGTTTGCAATCACCCTGATTGTTTGGTCAAGGTTCATAGCCGCAATTGTGAAAAAGTTGTCAGGATCCGGTGTTTCATACAACTCATGTCAATTTAGGTGGTGCAACGTGTGATTTACTCTTTAGGTAATGTAACCAATTGAATAGAACAAGTACAACAACATTTCATTGTTTATTTAATAAATCCTTTTGAAATTGTACGCAATTAAGTAACCAATTGACAAGATGGGTCCAGCCCCACCTGTTAGTGAGACACTGGTAACATAAAAGGAGCACATAGAAGTTATTCAGTAACACGTAAGGAATCGCCAAAAAGGAAACAGTAGGGGCCTTTCAAGCTAATGCAAGTCCACATGGAGGGCTGGTGCTGCAAGGAAAAGAAGCTCCAATTAAGCACAGTCATGCATAGGCACATCCATCATTTGTATTCAAGAAAGGAACCCTATCCAATGAAATAAAAGACCCTCGCCTGGCCCTTCGAGCTACTGCAAGTTTACAACCTACCACTGTACAATTTTTTGTCTCGGTTAAAATCATACAGATAAACAATCTCCGGGACTATGCATGGTCGTGTCTCAACTCTCGACCGTCACTGGTCATGGCGCTCCAATCATTGCCCAATTACGCTGCAGGAACACAAACTTCTCATGCAGGATTTTTCAAATGCATAAATATTAAGAAGATCCATTTATGCAGGAAGAAATATCAGCCAGAGCATTACATTGCAATGAACCCCAAAAGCTTCCATCCGTCAGGGCTGTCTAGAACTGCTCGACTGCTGCACTTCTCCAACTCTTTCGATATCAATTGCCCCCTGCGGTATTATTGCACAAAACGTTAGCCCTTAAGAATTTCAACCAAAAATAAACACCGAACATATCAATAGTAGCACAAGGAGCTATTAAAAAGAACATTTAATTTACCATGTCAGCAGGAACTCTCGTTGTTCTGTTAACACTCGAGGTAACTCGTCTAATGGGTTTTCTTTCCTTGTGGAAGGATCCATGGAGAGAATCCATCATTGAACCTTCAGGACACTTGCCACTTCTATCAGTTGGATTCAAGTTGCTTGGGCCCCAGGTATACATGACAAACTTCCTCACCTGTCAGCAAAAAAGCAACACGCTTTATTGAGCAGGGATACAGTCCGGCAGATATGATGCTCATTTGTTTTAGATGAAGGAAGATGTTAGATATAATGCTCAATAGTTGGATCAAGACATGCTTCACCTTATCCCAATTCCGTTGAGAACGCCGTTTGCTCAGAATTTTCAGCATTCTGGTATCCTCATCACGGAGCTTCTTTATCCTACCTTCACACTGAAAAGTCCAAGTATTAATTATACAAACAGTTGCATACTAAATCAGTTTACATGCTGTTGCGTGCTTATTCCTTGCAGTGTCACAAAGTCAAGCTCTATCAGAATACTACCTAATGATATTATCGATTGACGTGAGGGGACCAAATAAAATGACAAAGATGCAAAGGTTCATCAACACTAATCAGGAATAGATACTGAAGTGTTAGGCAGCGTGTAAGTTGCAACTAGAGTTTAAATGGCAACAAATGAAAAATACTGGCAAGTTCAGACACAAATAACGAGGATAAGTTTTTATGATGACTTACTAGAGCCATGAGGCAGAGAAATATTGCTACACTGAAGGCATATAGGCCACCAATACTCGCAAGTATACTGACTGCAGATAACAATCTCGGTTAGATGCTATAAATGTGAACTGAACAGATTGGCTGAAGTTCAAAATAACAACTCATATGACTGGTAGTGGGCACTTGGGCTAACTTTCTCAAACATCTTATGAAATATTGCAACCCAAAAGGATAAAACACTTCATATCTGGAGCACCAATGCAGGGTACCTTATTGTACCAGAAATTCAGGGTTAAGTCACTTCCAGTTTCAGGAAGCAGCAACATAGTATTGTTCTACTAAGTGAGACCCATTGGAAGCTGGAACCAAATTTCCTATATATTAAAAGTAGAAAGGTTTTAGTAATTATATCTGTTTCAACTATAAGTACGTCAGCTAAGTTTAAACAAATCAAACAACTAAATCAACATCAAATATCATTAGCTACACTAATCCAGGTCCTCTAACTTAGAAAACCTATCGTCAAGCAAAATGTTCGAGACTATTCATATGGTATTTAGTAGTGCGATCTGAATTCTGAAGTAACATTGTTATCATAATCCATAAGCAATTGGGTACTAGGTAACAGTGCGCACAGGCACACTAAAAAGACTTGCCAGCTTCATGAGAAACTCACCTGGACCTAAGACATTTTCATTGCTAATCTCCACGATGTAGTCGGAAAGATAACTTATGTAGACCGTCGTATTTATTACTCCATCTGTAGGGTTCTGCAGGGAAGCATTCAAGCTGCTAACATCTGAAAAGGTAGACCCTGGAGTGAAGTCCTGAAGCAGTGGCTGCAAGAGCTTCAAGTTATGAAGATTATTGTATATTTGAGGAAACAATTGAATCTTGAGCACATTGGAGTCTCGCCCTCTGAATGTCTTGAGCTTGTCATCACCATAATTGTCAGAGTTTATAGTCCCGCTGACAAAGCTCACATGTTCATTATCTCCATTTTGCTTGGTAGTCAGGTTAAACTGGAAGCCAACAGCAGAAGCTGGTTGCCTTAGCAGATCAATAAATTGCCAAGATACATAGTGGTCTCTTGGAGGGATTCTGCAGCCGTTACACTTGAGTGAAATAGATGGCCCCAGGCTTGTGTTCCGGCAACTGTAGGTCAAGAGTGTTGACAGAGGCAGCACCCTGAAGTCCATAAACCCAGGTGTTCCCATTGCAATCGTGGAAGGCGCGACCAATTGAGCGCATGACATGCTAGAGATGGTGGTAATGTGAAACTCGATATCATTCACAAAAGACAAGAGATCAGGAGCATTAGCTGGTTTGACTCGATGCACTTCGATGTTGCGTCTTTTGATGGCTTGATAGAGCAGTCTGCGACAAGCGAGCAAAGAGTGAAAACATTATCACCAAGTGAGTAGCGAATTTTCCAGTATACTAAATTTTGTGAAGCTGACTTACACAGTGACTAATCCAATGAAGAGTATGAGGGTAGCAACTGAGCACATACCACCCAGCTCCGTTTTCCTTTTCCTCAGCACTTGTTGGTCATCCTAAATTAACAATGCATGTTTCAGAAGGAGATAAAATTGGTGGCAGTCCTACATTACGATATTTTTCTGTTGCAACGGGGGTACAAAGGGTTTTGTGAGTTCAAGTTGCAAGAGAAGGAAGAGCTGAGTCATGGAAGAGAGGGAGAGGTCAAACTGACCCAGCACAGCAGCAAGGAAAAAAGGGTCCAAGCAAGCAAAATCCCAAGTCACCACATGGAAGCAAGAGGAAAGTAGGAGGCCTGGACGAAGCGAAGCACACGAATTTCGCTTCGTAATTCGTAGTCATCGAGCAGCAAGAAGAAGAGGGAAGACAACTAGAATTTGCCGAAAGAAGCTTATCAAGAAAAGGAAAACGCAATCTAATCTTTTGGACATGAATGAGGCGAGGTGTGTGACGAAAAAGGAAAGGAAATCTTTGCCTTTGGGAAGAAGAAAGAAATGACTGACCGCCCAGTGCTGGGAATCGAAGATGCAGTCGAGTCGGCTGACCCAGAAGCGCGCTTGGAAGAGCTTCTTGTTGCCGGTGGGGTCCCGGCCGGCGAACCTGGCGGCGGCGCAGAAGGCGAGCCAGGAGAGGAGGGTGACGAGGGCGGTGACGAGGAGGACGGCCTGGGACTGTGTGAGGCGTCGGACGGCGTCGAGAGAGAGGACGGGTGCGAGGAAGTAGAGGCTCTGGTTGCGGGAGGCGCCGACGGAGCCGACCTGCCAGTCGGCGAAGGTGGTGCCGGCCCCGGCGGTGGGGAGGGAGAGGCAGGTGGTGGAGTTGGAGAGGTAGTAGCCCGGGTCGCAGGCGCAGAGGGTGGCGTTGTAGGCGAACATGCGCGCCGCCGTGCAGGCCATGGTACCTAGCTGTGATTGAGCAGCAAGTCTAGTCGGAAGAAGAATAGGACTTTCTTTTACTTTGGTTAGCTGGTGGAGGAGGAATACATGGATCGGATTCCTAGTCCGCTCCGCTGGAGAAGAAGAGAAGAGTCCAATCAAGCAGCAGTTTCCTTGCTGGCTCAACCAAAGCAAACTCCAGAGAAACTAGAATACAATACTACACATGATACAGCGAGGAGAGGAATAACTTTTACTTGCTAGTGAAGAGCTGAGCTTGGCTGCTGCTCCTCCTTTTTTCTTTTTACAAAAAGACAACAACATTGTAATCCTTGCAGCGTCCGCGCACACAAAATTAATAATATCATTTTCTTTTTATAAGAGACGATAGACGTGTTTTGGTGAAGAAAGAAGCATTGCAAGATTGATCTCCTGCTTGAGCAGATAATACCTACCTACCTACCAACCAACTCACAAACAACTAGTCTTCTCATACTCTAGCTTAGAAACCGCGTTCACATTACAGAACCAAGACAAATTACTACATGGAAGCTGAATCCTTTCAACTCTTTAGTGAATTATTGCCCAACAAATACAAATACTACAATTAGGGAACCCTTGAATGAGTTAATGCCCTGCTACTACTCTTGGCCTTTACAGTTGCATATCCGGGACAAGCTCTGTTCTCTGCACTAGCAATTCATCCTTCATTTCTTTCCTTTCCCACAATTCCAAATTCCCACTCAGGCCCCCTTCTAGATGGCTTCTCCAGTGGCTTTTCCCAGAAGCTGCCCCCTCCCAGCTTCTCCCAGAAACCGTCCCGTCAAATTCATCGGGGCTTCTAAACTAGTTAGGACCCAACGAATTTAGAAGCCCCAACGAATTTGACGAGGCGGCTTCTGGGAGAAGCTGGGAGGGGGCAGCTTCTGGGGGAAACCTGTTGGGGAACGTGCTACGCAAAACAAAAAATTTACCGTGCACAAACTAAATCACCATCGAGGTGTAGGCAACGATATCATACCTTCGCCGATCACGTCAATGCAGCGGAGAAGTTGACGATGTTGATGAAGTCCGCAGACTCCCGTAGCTTGGTTATACCTCCCAGCCGCGAGAGTGATCTTCTCGTGAATAGTTCGCCCAATCGAACGCCGAAGTGTACGACGTCTCTGAGGTATCCACGCGTACCGGATCAGCGACACCGCGGTAATGTGTGGATCAGCACACAAGAACAACGGGGATCTACGAGAAGGAGAAGCAGCAGCGTGCCGACAGCTGAACTAGATCCAATCTAGAAGAGAGAGGAAGAGGAGGCTGCGGCCAATCTAGAGGTGGCGGCTGCCTAGGGTTTCGGCCAAGGGGCTAGGGCTGCCTTTGGGACCATAATCCTTTTTTATACTCACAACCCCTGTTATTCCAAAACGCATCAACAAGATGCACCACACAAAAGACTAATTTTAACTGCCAAACCTAAACAAAACACAATAAGTAGTAAACACCTAAATTACGAGCCTTCATATATCCATATGATAATAAAATACCAATAGTTTTCTTTCCCTGGTTCACCAACATGCTCTTCAAAAATAAAACGCAACAGGTGCACCCTCTAGATTAAATTACACCACACATCAACATTTATTTCTCTCTCTTTCTTTGTTTAGGGCTTGTTTAGTCGAACCCCGCTACTTCCCTTGGCATCGGAGCAAGTTCGTTCCTCCCAAACCTTTCATCATCGAAAAAGGTCACATGGACCACACGCCCGCCAAAGAAGCGCCCTTCCAGATCAATCATCGCCTTTGTCGCTTCTTCTGCCCTCTCAAACTGTATAAAGATCCTTACAGCTTCATTTGCAGGGAAGTTTGCCTGTGTGATCTCGAATATTGGCACACGTGACACTGTCCCATACTTGGCGCACTGTGAAGCCACCTCATCTTGCAGCTCATGCGTCAACTTCACCCGGACCAATCTGCACATGTTTCACGGTGATGAATAACATGGTGCACTCAACAAAAGCCATCACTTTGACCAGAAATAAATGACGTGCTTAATTTATCCAGCGACATTGGACATTACGATATCATTCCTCCATTCCAGGCATCAAAAAGGTCCCGGCTTAAGCAGTGCCACTATTGCAAAGCCTCCAACAGTTAACATAGACATACAGTTCAAGAAGGTAATAACTAAGAATATTTTTGTCGTACAGATAAGAGTACCAGATTCTGTTTACCGACACCTCTGATCCCATAGAGAGAGAGATCTCTTCATCATGTAGGATCAAATACCCACAACCTATTTGATCAATTTTGTTTATCACGAATCCTGAGTGGACATTATGTCAAAACTGGGTAAAATCATTGCAGTACCAACTTCGATAATGTAAACCAAGTTTTAAGACTATCACATTCTAATCACGTTTACTGATCAAATATTGTAGGGCCATTTCTAAAAATATCAGGCCTTCCACAATCACATAATCTTCAAGTTTACTGATCACATCCCACAGAGCTATATCTAAAAATATTATGCCTTCCATTGTTAGAGTCACACTCCAGAAAATCCAGCAGTATATGCTCAACTTTCTTCACACGGAGTTGGCGAGTTGGACACTGAATTATGTTCAGATCTCATAAATAAATTGAACTAAAAGGTGACAAACTTCACCTCATAATAATCGGATATTAAGCTAATAGAAACCTAGAGAGGACCAATAACAGCAGCAGGCATACAGTCGATCAAGGTGATACCTAAGTTACTCAATTAGCAAATTCACTTTAGAAGTTTGCATAATACATCTGAGCATATAAAAGCACGAGCATGCATTTTGTGACTTCATTGCCAAACACAGATCCTATAACACATTCATCATTAGTTCATTATTATTCATGCAAAATTAATGAAATGCAGTACTCTTATCATACATAAGGAAAAGTATTTACCATGTTACGGAGAAGCAAAACCTGGGTCGGCGGGCTGTCAAAGCTGACTGATTTTGGCTTCTTTTCAGGCCTGGAACTGCTCTCATTGACAATAACCCCTGCCCTCCTATCGGTCTTCCCCTGCTCTTGCTTGCCGAGCCCCTGGCCTTCCTTCCACCCCATCTTGGCCATCATTCTCTGGGCAGCACTCATCTGGCCACTGGCACCCAGGCCGAGCCCAGGGGAAGAGGAGCCTGCGATGCTGAAGCCGCCATCTGTGGCACGGGGCGGAGAGGAGGGCCTCTGACTCTAGGCAGGGCTGCCGCTCATTGCGGCCCTCCTTTTGCAGGCCTTCTCGCCGGGTATCTTGAGGGAGGAGGCCCTGGACTGATCCTCACAGTCGCGGGCCTCCCTCTCCCTCTGCTCGTCGTGCCGCCTCCTGTCGAGCTCCTCCTTCATCTCGGCGTCCTTGGCCCTCTTGAGGGCGTCCTTGTGGTAGTCCTCGTAGTCGTTGGGCCTGGCGGGGTCGTACTCCTCGAGCACGGTGGACTGGACGGCGACGAAGGCGGGGTGGAAGGAGGTGGTGGTCTCGACGGGGAGAGGCAGTGGGGCAGTTGAGGCGGTCTTGGGTTTAGGGTGCTGGTTTTTGAGGAGGGAGGGAGGAGACACGAAGGTGGTGGAGGGCTTGTGGAGAGTGGGGGGCGCCATCTTGGTCGCGCTGGACCACACGGCGGCGGAAGGCTTGTCGTCGTCGCTGGAGGCGGAGGTAGGCGGCGGGAGGTCGCCGCACAACCCGTCCAGCATCTCCTCTTCTCCTTTATTAGAGGATCTCTTCTTCTCCTGCAATGTGAATTAGTCTTCTCCTACTGCAGCAGCAGCATCCCCTCCCCAATTCTCTTCTCCTACACGAAAACCGAAGTAGAAGCAATCCAACCCCCTAACCCTAACCTAAATTGATTGGATCTTGCGGGAGAGCCAGAGGAAGAAGACGAGCACCCATCTCTTGTATGGGCCGGGCCGAGCCGGATGGTCTATGATGGGCTATCATTCATTTGGGCTTCGGTGGGCCTTCCTCCTTTCTGAATTAAAACCGAAGTGCCTGTTTTTCTAGACATGATCTTTTTGGTATATATATTCATTTCAACACGAGGGTAGAGTATCAATATTCTCAACAAAAAGAAAAGTGTATCAACATAGAAATGAAATGAAAAGACCGTTTTGCTTCAATTTTATACACATCAATCAATGATTCCCTTTTTCCTTCCAACACCATACCAGCAGTTGCTCAAGAATTTCGTTATAAATAACTTCATCATCGTCATCAACATGGGTCACAACAAAAACAATGATAACATCAACATTGTAGTGGGATTCTTTTCTTTATTTTCCCTTCCACCACTTCATCTATTGTGTTCAAGTATACCATGCCTATGTACACATCTCCTGAAACCAAAATATGTCTGTCAATCATCTGCAACCACAACTAGACACACACAAGGATATTACTACTTAATATGCTACCTTGCAATGCCGAGTGATGCCAGATTTTAGCTCCATCTTCCTTCCTTGGACATCGAATTTATATTCTCTTTTCAAAGGGAAACGCAAAATTCTTCGATTTCCTTTTTCATCACTCTGATCCCCCTTTTATTGACTGTATGTTACTCAAAGATACAAGTACAACACTCAAAAACCAAACCATAGAGTGGATGATGCTCATATTGACAAGAATCAACTAGAAGCATATGAAAACCACTTCATTTATACGTTCAATATAATTCTATCAGAATTTACCTTGTGCCAGTACTTCTTCCTCAGTTTCACAGCCATGCGCACGCATCTTTTTACATTGATTTTCAGCAGATTGTCATTGAACATCTAAAGAAAAAATGACCAGACTCAATTTCAGCACAAAAATACATATAATAAATATGCCAATACATTTGCAGTACCACTGAACCTGACTAAGTCTAACCCACCACCACCATAACCCAATTTTAGTGCAAGGCAACTTTGGCACAGACAGCTACTATATACAGATTGACCAGCATTTTAACTAGCAGTTGTTGTAACTTGCAAATGTTAATAGCTGTCATTGCATTCCTAACCAGAACCCATCAAGTTTCACCACAAGACAACACAGGCACAATCAAACTAAATGATAAAGATTGACCATAACTTATTTACTACATTGCTTATCTGTCAAAAATTGTATTTTACCAAAAGTGAAATGCACATAGTCTAAGGGGAATAAATAACTAGTATTAGTAATCATTTCATGGCCCCAAGGCTTTAAATAACATGGAAGAAAGTAGTGACTGAACTTACCTTGATTGCATCATCTATTGAGTGAGTCCCTCTAATTATCTTGTGTCGATTGATTATCAAGATTGCTGCTACACAGAATATAGGCAGTTCGTCATCTCCATTCTTGACCAGGACATTTGTGCTCAAATGCGGCATCTGCTGATGCCTTGCCCAAATAGTAGCACCTGACAAACCACAGAGAGGATTTCTTGTACTCGATTTCGTTCCATGGTTGCAAGGCCAGCGGACTTCACCATTTATATGATGGGATCTCCTGCTTTTGGATTTTCTTCTCACGTAACTGTTCACTCGGTGCTCTTCTTTGACCTCACATAATAAATCATTCTTCATATCTATTAGCAATGGTTCTAGGCAGTTCTCTTCTAAATTCCTGATTGCATGTTCATCAAAATCAGCAGCCCACATCATCTGAAGACAAGAAGCACAGTTAGTTAACAGAAAAAACAACTATACTATGAAGAGCATTAAAATAAAATAATTGGATTGTGCGGCGACTTCATTGTGGTTATGTGCAATGCTAATACCACATTTAGTTCGTAGAATTGTCCAATGCAGGTAAAATAATTTAACCATCTTGTGACAAGCATTAACTATCTTCATCATGAACTATGCAAGTATCTAGGCCCCTGATGATTTTTAAAACTAAACAGAAGATTCACCATATTTTACCTGCATACCTATTTCGAATTCTCACGTAAATTTCACAATAAGTATTTAAAAAACTCAGGACAAAACACCCAAGTCCACTAGACCAGCTGACACACTGGACACTTCTATACATGAAATAGGAACAGTCCAAAATAATACAAAATTACAAATGTCTTGGAAGTGCCTGACCTCCCACATGCTCAGGGACTCCTCAAAGGATAGCTCTCGACGAAAAAGCACTAGCAGCATCCGGAAAGCGAAATGAAGGCTTTCAGCACCGATAGCTGATAAATGTTCAAATAATTCTATATCTGTCAGTTCCATGATCTTCCACAATGCTTCCAACTGCTTCAGAACTCCTGTTGGTCCCTCGATCTGGAAATTTTCACGCTGAGGTGCAACAGAATGTATATCATCCATTAAGTCACGTAAAAGGACAAACTAACAGACCCCAATATAATTTGACATAGATGCAAATTACCATCCTTCTCAGTAGCATCTCAAAGCACCAAAAGGCATCTGCGTCATCCTCATATAGAACAACAAAAGGTGAAAGCAGATCGCTCATACCTATATCAACTTATACCATTTAGATACATTAAATAATTGTAGCAAAATGATTTAATGCTCCATTGAAATATATAAACCTTGACAGTATCCAGTTGAAGGATCAATCCATGCATAAACTGCAAGTATATCTGACATTCTGGCCATATTTCTTGATTCTCCATAGAAATCAAGATGACTATCTGTTCTCACCACATCAACCACTGCAGTAGGCATTGTTGTGAATTAGAACAAAATAAGAAGAGATCATTGTAATTGTGTGGTGTGAGGAAACAGTAAGCATACCAATTCGGTGTAGTGTCCAAAGCCATTCGGAGACCCTATCTTTGTTGGCAGCTGGACTGTTGGATTTTCCATCAACAAAATCTGCTTCTGGTGCATCAGATATCCTCAAAGAATCTACTATTTCCCTGTTGTAGCCAGTATCATCTAACCATCTATCCTGTTTGTATGCATCTGACTGAAAGATGGCTGAGTCACTGTTGCTAGCCCGAAACAGATCATTGCATGAATTTGACTCTATAATGAGATCTATATTATTATTGATTTGGAAGCTGTGCATGCGTTCATCACGCTGCCTTAACCTATCTTCAGGAACTGAGAACAAGTTTGTACCAGGCAGGGAGGGATAATCAATGAAGGTCTCACTGTCATATCTTGGTTCACCCATGTCATTGTAATCCCCAGAATCTGGCAAGCAACTATTCACCACTGGGGAAGACACCATAAAATTGGAAGAATTATAAACAGAGCTATCATTATGTACGTTGAAGCCAACTAGTTCAGCTGATTTACTACAGCTTTTCCTTTCTTGTGACTGTGGTGTACCACCAGAGTCATAATTAAATTTGGAATTTTCTATTAAACTGTCAGGTGCGTCTTTTGAAGCCCGTTGACTTGTGCTAACTTCTTCTCTACTGTCTGTTTCTTTTGACATGGTCCTGACATCCATCAGCTTTGAGCCAACAGCATAGGCAAGCTCACCTGTACCAATGCTTGGGTGCATACTCTGGCATTGCCTAACTAAACATTGGTATTTCTCCCTGCATAGAAATATAAAAAAATCATGAGGTTAGAGGCTTCCAAAATTCTCACAGGTGTAACACCATAAACAAGAAAACATCCCAGTCACCGAGATTTTAAGAATTGTCTAATTGAAAATTGATCACCCTGCTTGCAAACATAGGAATAAATCATAAGGGAAATTCCAGCATCTGATGCATTAGGAAATGTAGCTACATAACTGCCAAGCGTGTAGTGTTTGTGATACAAAGTCATAAAAAGTGCCATATCAAACTAAAATCCGTGTAGCACCACAATGGGCATGTATAATCACTAGTCAAAAATGGTTCGACAGAATTTGCATGGCCAATGGACACGATCACTCAGAATGGTAGGTTCTGAAGATGAGTTTGGAAGACCTCAGCTCCCATGTAGATGTAGCAGGTCATGCTTGCAACAACATCAACCTATAGATGCATATACTCGACATTTGGTTGGGATGGCATACATGATGCTACCTGATTGAGCATAGAACAAGAAAATTAGCTATTTTAGATAATTCACCCTAACTCCCTATGAATCTTATAATTTAGATTCTCAGTTTCTGATTTTCTCTAAGTCTACTCTAGCGTATGGTCATAATATCTTTTGATTCTTCAAGGGGATCGAGGGGCATAATAGAAGTGCAGAGCTTAAGGTTTAAGCGCCGAACTGCAGATCAGGTAGATTGAAGGAATAAATTCAGTAATCAGGCAAATCATGCGGCCAATCATGCTTGTTTATGGTGTCTCCTAGGCGCAAAGGTGGCCAGGTGGACGCCCTGGAGGTCCGCCTTAAGTGATGTGTGTGCCTCTATCTCTCTAACATGCTATTCTGTTCTTCTCTAGTGTAGAAGTAGAACTACTCTATATCTAATTGGTATCTGACATTGACATCTCTTTGCTGTTCAAGTCAACCTTTTATGTTCGCTTTATGCTGCGCAGGGGACCACTTGGCACCTGCCTGATCAACCAAGTGCCTGTCAGGCACCATGATCTACGCAGTGAAAAGCCATAGAGCAAATTGCACCAAATGGATCAGAGAACATTAGAACAGGCAGCATATCTAATCTACAGGTTCTACAAAACAAACAATTACTGTTTGCAACACCAGTTTCATCCCCTAGGGAGTGTGTATGAGGTAGCATAAGAAAGAAAGGTAAAAATATGTGCAGCAAAATACATGCTCTTCTGGAAACCTGTCTAACAATCGAGAGTGCTAGTTCAGATAAGCAGAGTGGCACATTAGTTTTAATTCCATCTACACATAAGTTCAAACATGAGGAAAACTGTAGTCTAGGATAATGGTTTTATTGCTTCATCTTTACTCCTATAAAGATGTCAATCAGTAGTGACGGTGGTCTGTTCACCTTTGTATCGTACGAACCATCAGGTATGGATCAAACGGCTCCACCTCCCTCTCACTTCCCTCACTAAATTTTGCACCAACAGGTCCAACGGCGAGGCAGAGGAAACTGAGTGGATAGCAGTGCCAGTGATGGGGTACTTGATGGAAAGAGGGGGTGAGATTTCAGACCATCTATTTCCTAACATTACTTGTTAGGTTTCTGTGTAATATTTTTGTGGTCGAAGCACTGTAAACTTGGCTCTCGAGACACAACAATTAGAGGCATTGCTTTTCAGTTCTGTTATTGATATTTCTAGATTATTTTGTCCATTTTGATGTGGTGAACCAGCCAGTGAACCTCTTTTATTGCCATGACGATTACAACAGATCGACAGCTCTCTGAACTCTTACTGGTTGCTCTACTGATTACATAACATTAAGCTTGTTCTGCTTGGGTGCCTTTTGTATGTGTGGGCGACTGTGCTCTGCATATGCTTCAGTGCCATGACAAATCCACCCAGCAAAATTTCAACACAAAAGATAACTTTATTTTAGTCTTCCTCAAAGCAGCATCCTGAAAATTCTGAGACAAGACACCACAAGAATGAATATCCCTTTGAATTTTGTTTTCAGTTCAGTTTGTGTGACTATTTGCAACAATGACTATACTCAACATGGAACATCCATTTGTATGCTTTACCAGATATTTTTTACAACATGTGGCTTTGTTTATTTGAGATCCATTGCAACGCATGGGCACTTTGCTAGTATATAAAGGACAATGAGGAATCTGAAAATTATTGGGAGATTTGGCTAAAGCAGTTTCAATTTTAGTATAATACATAACTAACAAGATTGAAGCCTGCTACAGCATTAATTCAGCATAATAAAATGGAGAATAATTAGTGCCAACGCTTGTAAATATAAGGTAGCACTGTACCAAAGACAGAAAAATATCAAACCTTCGAGCGGCTCTTAGTGTCTTCCTATACTCTGAGGTGCTACTTAAGGCATAGCAGCCAAGAAGAAACTCCCAAACTTCTGCTCGAATAGAAGGATCCATGCCCTGCATACCAATAATGAAGGCAAAACTTCTTGTTAGAAGCAGAAGACCGGTGTGTTGTGCTTTTATTATCCAGAGTTGTAGGCAATTCTTTGGGATAATAAAAAAATCAACTACACCATAGAAGTTAAAAGGTAAGTTCTTTAGGACGGCAATCAGACATGTGATATTGTATGGAGCAGAATATTGGCCCATTAGGAGACAACATATCCAGCAGATAAGTGTCACAGAAATGATATGCTACGATGGATCTGTGGTCATGCAAGAAAGGATCAAATTCAAATAAGGATATACGTGATACGGTAAGGGTGGCATCGATTGAAGAGAAACTTGTCAAACACCGACTAAGATGGTTTGGGCATATCCAACGAAGGCCTCCAGAAGCACCGGTGCATAGCGGTATTCTAAGGTGTATCGACAATACTAGGAGGGGTAGGGGACGACCAAAATTGACATGCAAGGTGGCAGTAAAAGGAGACTTGGAGGATTGAAATGTATCCAAGGATTTGGCTTTAAGTAGGACCAAATGGAAATTAGCGATCCACGTGCCCGAACCATAATATACTTTTCAAACCTTTTTTTCCTTCACCTTTTGGCTCGTGCAGTTTCTATTGGGTTTCATCTCTAGCCTACCCCAACTTGCTTGGGACAAAAGGTTTTGTTGTTGTTGTTGTTGTTCTAGAGAAATAGATATTAGCTCATCACATGAGTTGCTTTAAAGGAATATGATTTTTTCATTCTTTGATCTATCACATAGCATGGAGCATGTTTTCATTTTGCAGCACATCAAATTTTGTACAAATGGTAGCACTAATCCAAGAAAATAATTTAATGTACTAGGCTCATGGTGCAAAAAATAACGATCATCCAGACCAATCAAGATCAGCAAAGTTAATTTAAAATTGAGAAAATTGCTAAAGTGCTTTTTATCCAGATATGAATCTCATTTAAACTTCTGATAAGGAGATGAATTATGCATGTATATTTGAAGCATCAGAAAACTTTTGTCTTGTTCACAGGATTCTGTAAGGTTAGATCAATTAGTCACGTCAACTGATATTTCCTGGGTTCTGGTAAAGGTAACAGAATACTGCTCATATAATTGTCCTAGAGCATATTAAGGCATAGCAATACAATTCTCATCATGCTGCAAGAAAAAACAGCATACACTTGAAGGTGATGCCTGAAAGCTGGAAAAAACGTATCAAAAGGCACCGTTCTACAGCTACAAGACAGTGAAAAGTAAGTCCACAAAGTACGGTAGAAATAGTTAGCTTACTCCTAAGACAATGAATTTTAGGGCTTTACGGAAGCCTATGACCTTTCCATCACTATCAAAACATGTGTGCCATTTTTCCGGTCTGAGCATTTTGCCACCCTGCACAATTCCAGATAGAAAAGCAAAGAAAATGTCAATAGTGCAGAAAAAGAAGTAAATCTTTTTATTGATAATCTCATTTAATATGTGAAATCACCGTGGCATGCGAGACCACCTGATGGTGGCAATGGAGTGTCGTAGCTTAGTCTTTTTGTGTTCTTGTTAGCCTTAGCTTAGTTAGTTCTTGGTCGCTTTGTTCTCTTTTGGTTTTTCTTTTCTTTCCATTGGCCATCACCATTTGGTGGCTTTTGTACTTGTCACGCCAGTTTGGCATTTTCTTCTAATACAAAAGATGCACTTAGGTTTGTATTGTAGAAGAAAAAATATCTGAATCTCCTGAGTGTTCTAATTAAAGCAATTTATCTGAATCTTCTGAGCGTAGTAAGAAAAACAATTTATCTGAATCTCCCGACCATTGTAAAAAAGTAATTTGTGTGAATGGATGATAGAGTATGATGTGTGATTGTCTTTGTGATGCCAAATTAGTAATTGCATTGAGTACATTTATGAAGTCAACAGTGCAGATATACGCATGAAGGCAAGAAAAGGAAGGCTGTAAGTTACAAGTATTATCAATAACGAATAACAATAATGAGGTATGCATATGGGCAGGTAGAGAAGCCTTGATTTAGAGTAGTGATTGGTGCATCCATCGATAATGTGGATAGTTGTTTCCATATGATGGCATTGGCACATGAGTATGTATGTTGATAATGTGCACTGACATGAGTAAGTATGTCCATATATGCATAAATAAAAGAAGAAGTAAGTTAGTCGAGGAGACCTTAACTGGGGAGGGGTTGAGGCAGGGTTCGCCAATGTTGTGGACGAGGGAGCCGACCCCGCGTTGGATGGCTCCGCCCGCACGGCCACACATGATCCACTTGCCGCGGCCGTTGTCCATCCTCCCCCGGCAAGCGTCGCACTAGTTCATGAGTGGGGAATTTGGATCTCTGGCGCCAAGCAAGCAAGCAAAGAATGAACGGAATCGATCGGGGGACAAGAAAAGACAAGGGATCCGAATCGGGAGCGTACCTGGAGGAGCGGCCATCATCCCTCCTTGGCTTCTTCTCCTTCGCTCTTGCTTCGGGTTGGGGTTTCGAGTTGACGGCTCCTGATCCTCCTCTTCTTCTGCTTCTATGCGGCGAGTCGCTGCTCTAGCAAGGAGATGGGATTGAGTTGGGGCTTGAACGCTTTCGCCTCCGCCTCCGCCTCCGCCTCCGCCTCCGTCTCGGCGGTTGCTTGAGGGGGAGGAATCACGAGGAGAAGAAGAGAGGAGATGTCAAGGAAGCAACGAACCAACTCCTTCGAGTCCTCTCTTCAACAGTTTTTCCTTCTGCTGTGACCCCTTTGGACACCCCCTCCCTCTTCGATTAACGTCTCTTCTCTTCGAGCCAACTAGTAAATCAAATATATCCATCTAAAAATATTAAATCAAACATATTACCCCTCCGTGTCATGGTACATGTCTTTCTATAGTTTGTGTCAGTTTAATAATTTTTAGATTTAATTGTTAATATAAAAGAATTACCAATATTAACAACATAAAATTGATATTACCAGATCTGTTATTTTTTATATCTTTTATGATATACAATTATTCTTATTTGAAGCATATTTCAAAGAGTTAATGATAAAAGTTTCTCGTCGAGGGTCACAGAAATGTCCAAAAAAGCTTTTACCGTGAAAAGGGAGGGAGCAGTAGATAATAGAAAAGTAACTAAACGCACCTTGAAAAAGGCGTTTCAATCTTTCATTATACGACACTCTAAACAATGTAATTATTCTTATGTCACTCTGAACATTGATCAATTCATCACATACCATTTGCGACATTCTAAATATAGTTTCCTCTCTTTTCAAAATTATGCCCCACTGTCGAATTGCCTGCCGTTGCTTCCACCACTTGTCACTAGGAAAAATGCCTCCCAAGCATCCATCTACAACAGACCAGTGAACCCTACCCCTAACTTATCACATCCTCATCCTCATAGGTGAGGACGACGAATCGGTGCACAAATCTCCAAGCAAATTACAAGGTAGGAATTTAATGATTTCACTAATTTTTATTGAACTATAAATATTACATATTCGTCATGTGACATCAAGTCATCAGAGAAGTTTAGGAGGCATACAAATGAAAATGCTTTCACAAGTATGCGTTACAGGAATGCATATCTAGGACATCTCATCTCAGATGGTGAGCAACATCTTAGATGATTCACCCACTTGAACCATCGGTAATTACTTGTCACTAGACCGCAAGGTTTGGGATGATAAATCATCATAGATGGGTGGAAGACGAACCATCTGAGATGATTCCTTACAGATATCTTGAACCATTTGTGATATGTGTCCTCATCACAGATGGCTTTCAGTCGGACTGTCTGTGATGTGGAATAACATCACAGACACATGGTTTCTGAACCGTCTGAGATGAGTCATCACAGACGAGTTAAGTGACTGAATCGTCTGTGGTGACTCTCGTACCTATAATATTTAGATTTCAAACAGATTTGTTAGAGTTTTCCAGACATGTCGGGTTGGTGCGGTTGCTGCATTGTGGAGTGGTGATTTTTAGGTGATTTGGAGGAAAGAGACCAAATTTAGAAAAACTATTGTATGTGGTGATATAAGGTTAGTAAATTGGTTTGTATTCATTACCACCTAACTAGCTAAGAGAGAGGAGAGGAAAGATGGTTTAACTTATTTAGATTTATCATTTTTTAGAGAAGATTATGTAGATTCATCTTTTAGAAGCTTGATGGTTTAGATCTAAAACTTTATAAGAGACAAGAGTATAATTAATTTATAGCTAGGTTAAGATCAAGCATATATATATAATTGTATGAAAAAATGGTGCTTGCACTATTAGTTAGTATATTTATGGGTAACTAATGCATGTGTAGCACTAAATTAGTGTTCATATGTGTCGTAGTATTGATGTATCGAAACTGGATGTATGATATGAGCCGTATAATCCAAGAGTACATTAGTGTTGTGAATGAACTTTTAAGAGGGGGCAGGAGGATATGTTGACAAAGGAAGCTGAATTTATTTGTTGCCCATGTTTTAATTGGAAGAATGAGAAGTTATTAAAGAACACATATCAGAGACAATGTTATTTGATTCGGAGGGGTTTCGCAACCGGATATACATACTGGACCAATCACGGTGAAGAGGAGATAATTAGAGGGTGTCGGATACATACCTTTCTGATCGAAGTGATGCGAGACGAAAATCGGTAGAATATGCCGGATGATGTCGATTTTGAATCCGATCGTGAAGATGAAGATATGCTTCCCAATGATAATGACCTTGATCAGATGTTTGTGATGCTGAAGGTATTGACCTTGGTGGGAGAGAATATGACACACTTTTGGATTTGATGGATGACTTAGAGAAACCATTGTTCCTGGATTGCAAAACAAAATACACAAGATTGTGATCAGTTCTTGAACTGCTCGAATTGAAGGCAAGCAATGGTTGGTCCGAGAAAAGTTTCACGGAGCTGTTACAACTCTTTGAAGACATGCTTACAGAGGGAATGAGTTGTTCACAAGCACTTACAAGTCAAGAAGGTTATTTGTCCCCTAGGATTGGAAGTAGAAAGAATAATGCTTGCCAGAATGATTATATCCTCTTCCGTAAAGAATATCAGAATTTGCATGTATGTCTGGTACGCAAGACATCCAATATATGCAATAGTACCAAATAGTTCTTTCCTCTCTCAATTCCCCTATAGCTCTCTCAATTCCTCTATCTCTTTTACTCTCCTCCCGCCAGATCCCCTACAAATTCCCTTCCTCGGCCTGGTCCCCACCCCAATCCCCACCTCTCCCCGGAGATCCCCACCCCCCACCCGAAGATCCCTACCACCCCAACCCCTGGTGAGCCCCCCAGCGATCCCCTGGCTACAGAGCTCCCACCCTCGTGAGCCCCTCGTCCTCCCTCCTCCCCTCCCACCGAGGCGACGGCGGGGGAGGCCACAGTAGCCCTAGGGCGCCACTCTCGTCCTCCCTCCTCCACTCCCCCTCGTCCTCATCGAGGCAGCGGCAGCGGAGGGGGTGGACCTTCTAGATCCAGATCTGGCGGCGGCGCGATAACGGAGATGGTGCTGACAAGGGACAAACCTGGGCATGGCGCGACGACTTCGACGGAGGTTTCCCCAGTTGACGGGCGGGGTGGTGGTGCGACGAAGCTTTCCATGGGGGAGGGAACACAAGGGAGGTAGTTGATGGATGCCGAGCCGTGTGTGCTCCGTGGATGTGGCGAGCAAAGGGGAGGGGATGGCGAGGGTGGATGGCGAGCCAGTTGGAGCAAGGTTTTTGCTCCAAATCGCCAAATCTGGCGATGACGAGCCGGATAGGGGCTCGGCTAGAGTTGCTCTTACACCATCCATTGCCTCATTATCACATCATCCATCGTAGATAAAGCTAACTCAAGAAAAAATAGCACAGATGTAATTTCATGGCAATGCCCATATATTTATTTTTCTTTGTTACTTGCAAGTGGGACATCATGTATGGTTGCACATTCAAAAGATAAAGCATACTTTAAGATGCCTTGTGCTAGTTGGCACAAGTTTAACTTTGAATACTGCTCCTGGAAACAAATTGTTTACAATTATTAATAGATTGAGCTCCAAAGTTTGCACGTTCAAGAAGCGTTTCCATGTTGGCTAAGGGAAATGGTAGAGGAAGAAATCTGCCTTATTTATTGAACACAAAACAGCTACCAATTGGAGTGGTCTCAGAACACCAGTGTCTTGCAAACATTTCTGATGCTGTCAACACTGAAGGCTGCATCTCATGGTTCAGGCTGCATCTTCTCGCATTCTTCTCTGATCGACTGAAAGAGGACAGATGAAAGGTACCTCTCACCAAAGCTCGGAAAAATGACCTGTATAAATAAGTCAGAAGAATGTAACAATATGTATACAAATTATCCAGGTGTACTTGGCAGCCATACTTTTGCTACTGTGATCTGTGACAGAAGATGTTTGGAAAAATTCTAGCAGAGATGACACTGATGTACTTACCACTATCAGCTTTCCAGCATTTTCTGGTCTCTTGGCAACCTTTATGGCAGCTGCAGCTGCCGCTCCGGATGAGATTCCAACCTGCAAAACATCCATATAGATTCAAATGACACAAGAATTATAATATCCTTTGCACTCCATTGCATATCTTGGTAGGCATTTCCAGCTGCTATACTTCGTGTTTACATTTTGATATCAAGTTGATAGACGAAGAGGAGAATCCTACAAGTTGGCACACAAAAGTGCAGGTTTCTACTACTTAACCACTAATCCACTATTGATAGAGAAAAAAGAAACAAGTAAACTGGCTCAAAGATGGTGCCTATAAACTAGTGTATCTGGATATATAAAAAGCCTGGTGCTTGCACTCAAATAGCAAGGTGAGGAAAAAAAAAGAAGGTTGACTAGCATGACATGAGTCATGATTTGCCTGCATACATTAAGCATATGAACAGTTGCAAGTCAAGAAAAATATCCCAAAAAGAATGACACATCAATATAATGCACTGACGCACAAATAGTGCATCAAAATGCAAAATTAGATTACCAGCAATCCTTCCTGAAGTGCCAGCTGCTTTGCTGTCTCAACAGCCTCATCACTTGATATCTGCAATATAAACAGCATGTAACCAGACATATAAAGCCGGCAACAATCCTAGTAACTCTATTTTACCAAGCAGAGCAAAAGGATGTGACTGTTGGCCAAGGAAAGATCCCGTCTATAGAATCGAAGGTGTTACTGTAATATAACTGGCATATGCAATTCCACTATTCTATGCTGTAACATGCAAATATAGTCAAATAACTGACACAGTTCAGGTGATTTGAAGAAACACTACAACCTTTCTTTCTTGCTTTCATTCTAAAACGTCATATTCTATTCTACTGAATAATAAATACCGGAATAAGCTCAGACCTCAATTACTTCGTCGAGAACATCACTATCCAAGTTCCTTGGAACGAATCCCGCCCCAATGCCTTGAATCTTATGTGGACCTACACAAGCGGGCAACACATTGTAAGGGAAAGAACAAAAGTTCAACAAACTCAAACGAAGTCATATCGCAAACATACCAGGTTTTCCACCAGAGAGTATGTTACTTTCAGTCGGCTCAATACCAATGACCTATAAAAGATAATATAAGGACTAATGGTGCATATAACAGAGTAGATTTTTTCCAGGTATTATTTAAAAAAACCTTAATTTCAGGATTTTTCTCCTTCAAGAAATGACCAGCACCAGATATTGTTCCGCCCGTCCCAATTCCACCAATGAATATATCCACCTTCCCCTTTGAATCCTCCCAGATTTCTGGCCCAGTAGTCTCATAATGTACCTGATTGAAAACGAATAAAGACATACATGGGGCAAGTAGGTTAGAAACAGAGTGCACGTATAGATAGAGCCATGCTAGCTCTCGTTGTTACCTTTGGGTTGGCAGGGTTATCAAACTGCTGAAGCATGTATGAATTGGGCGTCTTATTTAAAATCTCTGTAGCCTTATCTACAGCCCCTTTCATCCCTTTTGCAGCATCTGTGAGGACGAGTTCAGCACCAAAAGCTTTGAGTAGAACTCTTCTCTCCATGCTCATTGATGTGGGCATTGTCAGTATCAACTTATATCCTCTGGAAGCCGCAATGAAGGCAAGACCAATGCCTGTATTTCCACTTGTTGCTTCCACCAAAACGCTCTGAGCAGAGAACAGGGCATGATATGTCATGCAAGGTTTGGGAAGTGAGCTAAAGCAATAAAATGAAAGCAAAGAAAGAATGATATATTGCTGTCGTAATTATATTTTGAACAGTGAGGTACTCCAGGCAGTCTCTCTCTTCCCCTCTTAGTAATAATCAGGAAGGAGACATAACATGCGAAAGAAGGCAGATAGTGTGTATGCATACAACAAAAGATATTGTGATTCACCTTTCCGGGAGTTATCAAGCCCTTCTCTTCAGCATCGCATATCATACTGTATCCTATCCTGAAACGAAATCGGTTTGGAAGTGTTTAGCACGCATTGTAAGGTAAAGAGAAGGGAAGGAAAGGATGTACCTGTCCTTGACACTGCAACAGGGCTCCATAATCTCGAGCTTAGCAGCGACGTTGCCAACACAGCCCTTGACAATTTTGTTGAGATACACCATTGGTGTCTTGCCGATGAGCTGCGATCAGATATGAAAACTCAAACAGATGGTGACTAGAGTAGACCGTACAGTGCATTCGTTGCTCAACTTTTGCGAGGTGATGCCGTTGTGTGGATTTCAATTTCGATGTGATTCTGTTTTTCTTGAATTTTTGTTTGTCATGAATTTGTCCATGTTAAAGTGAGAGACTACTATGGCGTGAGGTAATGAATTCGCATGGAGAAAAAAAATCGAATCTTTACTAGTCAGTTTAAACTTGCAGGGGTGGCATATAATTGGAATGAAGTAACTGGAGGATGGAAACGAAATGATCGAATCAGGGGTACCTGGGTGACATCGTCGGCGATGTTGAGGCCCTCGACCTCCGTGGCGATGGCGTGGCACCTCCAGGGGGAGGAGTTGAGGGCGAGCGGGAAGGAGTTGGGGATTTTGCGGGCGAGTGGTGGTGGGAGGAAGGACTGCCGTGGCTGCGGCTGCGACCGCGACAGGGTGGGGAAGGAGCCGAATTGAGCCTGGGAGGAGGAGACGGCGGCGGCGGCGGTGACGGGCGGTGACCACGGCGCCATTCTCTTTCTCCTCTCCTGGTGGGTGCTGGTGTGATGTGGTGTCCTCTGAGTGGCGGAGGGGTTGCGGTGGAATGGCCGGATGGATGGAAAGAGCAGCCTTCCATAGGCGCATAGGTAACCTAAAAGATCTCATCCTAATCTCCTGCTTTATATGTTTTAACTGATAACTGATAACTGAAAAACTCAGAAATTTATATACAATTGTTCTAATAAGCGCCACGGCGACGTAGACGCTCGTTTTGGCTTCTTACTTTACAATAGAAAAATTATATAGATAAAATTTTCAAAAAACAAATCTAGTGAAATGTAACAATTCATCACAACTTTTTACAAAAACTGAACTTTACTCTTTATTTATGTCATTGCTTTTGTGTCTTTGTTTCTAGCGGAGTCGTCTCGGTGGTCGAGGGGTTGAACTGGACTGAGTGGATGGATGGAAGGATAAAAACAGTGTTTTGGCTTTAAGGCATGTTTAGACAAAGATGTAATTGTAAAAAAGAAATGAAAAACACTAGAATTCTTTTAGAAATCAATGTTTAGAACGCATGAGCATATACGGGAATGATAGGAATATACAAATATGAGATAGTGCAGAAATATTAGTGTAAAGACCATCTTGTAATATATGCATGAGATTAGTGTGGACTCACGAGAAAAAAATCAAATGGAGTTTTCATTCCATGTATACATGTAGGCATTTGTAAAAGAGCTAATGTCAAAAATCCTAACATTTTTGCCCTAGAGCTAGCTTAAGTAGAAATGATGGACCCAAGTACCTTAAAACCTCAACATAATATTTTTCCTAAGCTTCAATCAGATCAGAGGACCACCCAAAAAAAATTCAATTCATTTGAATTTAATTTGCACCTTTAAACAATTGATTTCCTAAATTTTTCATTCTTTGACAGATTTCAAACCTATCAATTGGATCAATTTTATGTTCTCTAAAGTCTATGAAGTTTCATATTTAAGAGTTATATGTATAACCAAACTCAAATATAAATTTTGAAAATATCTAAAACCCAATTGGACTATTAGTAGTTCAAAACTCATTTTGGGCTATTTTGTCTTTTTAACTATGACCATCTAAATTTAATTTATTTATATTCCCCAAAAATTCCTGGATGTTAGGTATGAACTCCAGATCATCTATAAATTTTTTTAAAATTTTTGAATCCTTTTGAAGCTTTGTTTCTACAACTCTAAATGAAAAACAAAATAAAAACAGGAAAGAAAAAGGGCCCCCCCTTACCTGACTAGGCCAAGCAGCCTAGTTCTCCTCTTCTTCCCGGGGGCAGCATCGCCAGCACCCCTCCGCATTGCCGCCTCTCCCGAAGGAAGGCGCCACCAATCAACCCCTTCCTCTCTTCCCTCGCTGGCCGGTGGGTCCTTCCTACAGGTTGCCACCGCCATGTCCATGGACGCGTGCCCGAACTCGGGAGCTCCCCACCGTTATCCTCCGCCTCGCTCTCTCGGATGCCCCCCCTATAAAACTCCCTCCTCAGCCCCCTCGCTCATCTTTTCTCCTCCCCATCCCTTTCCCCCAAATCCCGAGCCCTCTCCTCCATTCCCGAGTGGTCCAGCGAGCTCGCACCAATCCCGCCAGTGAGCACTTCTTCTTCTCCAAACCTTCCTCCCTGTCTCCTTCTAGCTCACCCCAACTCAACTTCCCATCACCTTGTGCAGGGAACTTTAGAGACGGCAACCGCTCGAACCTTCTTTTCCGGCGACGGCGAAGCTCCCTCACTAGTAGCCTATCCCCGGCAAGCCCGAGCCCCGACCTCCTTCTTCAAGCTCGGAATCACCCTCAAGCACCCCGGCCATCTCTTCACTGCTGCTAAGCTCCGTCCCCCCACGTCACCACCACTGAAGAGCGCGCCGCCAGCCTCACTTTCCTCCTCGCCACTGGCATCGTCCTACCCCAAGTCCCAGCTTCGGCCGTGATCTCTTTAGCTTCGGGTTGAGACCAATGCCCCCCGCACATTCCCTTCCCCCTCTTTTCCTCTCGCCGGTCTTCCTCCGATCGCTACAACGACAAGCCCTGTGCTACCAATACCATTGTTACACGGTCGGTCTAATCGTACGGCAACGACTTGACTACACGATCAGATCAGTTGTTCGTCTGGTCAAACCGTACCAGACGACCGGGTTAGGTCAATTAATGACAATAGTGATTGATTACTTAATGAGCCAATAACTATTTGAATACACCGGTCAAGATGATGTTTAGTGTCACTCTTTATGATATGTGGGACCAGCCGGGATATTATTAGTTGTACTTGTGAGTATGACAGTTGGGACCCACCTTTTTGAATAACAGAAATAGTTAAAAGGATAAAGGTAAAATTATGATATATGGGCCCACCTGTAATAGACTAAGAAAGAAAAGAAAATGGAAATCAAGAAAAATGACAGAGTATGACTAGTGGGCCCTCTAGCCAGTTTGACTGGTCAATGTTGACCAGTCAAACCTTGACCAAGGGGACCCACCTATTATTCTCCATTAAAATAACTCAGCTGAATATGAAATATTTACTACCTTTTTCTTTACTGAGGAAAAGACAAAAAGGCATTAAAATTGCTTAAACTTCAAAAATTTCTAGAAAATCCATCCAAACTCTAAATCTGTTGATTCTTTTCTGTAAATTTATCATTTATTGTATAGAATTTATTAGTATAAGTTTCATCCATGTTTTTATTACGAAAAATTTTGAAATTCAAAAGTTGCTCCCAATTCAAATATTTACACCTTAAACTTGAAAAATTCATATCTCAAGTTCCACAACTCCAAATGAATTAGTTTCACATTTTTATTCTCTACATTATAGGATGCATTTCATCATCTCTTAAAATTTTTACATTAACTAAATGCTCTCTTTGCTATCTTTTCCGGCGGTTCAATGTTTTTGTTGCTAGAATCGGATAACAAGGGTTATTCGGAAAGTATCACCAGCAAGAATACTACCCCGAATAGCAATTCAAGCATGATCACTTGTTGAAAATATTCTAGTTACCTTTTGCTATGCTTGGTTAATTGAATGATGTGTAGTTCAAATATTTTGAAATGATGTTTGTTGTATAAAGAGCTACTAGTATGAGTAGGTTGGGTTGTATGTATGACCAGCATGGATGTGTGCTTTAAATCATATAAATAACCACTTGAACCCCAAGAAAGATGTGAGAGACGAGATATGATTCCCATTGGGGGATTCGATGGGTTGGAGCCCGCTCAATCTCAGACCTAGGATCCTTCCTTGAGCCGTTATGAGAGTATGGTCGATAAGTGTTAGGAAGGGTAATGGAGGGCCAACCATGCACCCTCGACATCATCGAGACACTCTCGTTCAAGATTAGGGCAGATTAAACCCTTCCTCGACTACACTCGATTCGGGATGTTGGTGGATTTAACATTTTTCCCGGAATCCCCTGAAGTCGTGGAGGACTTAGGGGGAATGAGGTGACCTTGGTTGTGATGATTGGTTATGCCTGAAATCTAAAGTTGATTGGAACCATTTGGATGAACACATGGATAGAGCTTTGGGTGTTGTAACTCAACTCTAGTAATGTTATTGATGAATATGACTTGATAATGATATTTTGAAAATTGTATGATAGTTCTTCATAAATTTTCAGATTTGGGAATGATGTGTAATTGAATGAATTGTCAAGTGGTTGACTTGGTTGGTTTACACATGTTTTGAGAACATGGACTAAATGCTAGGGAATGCTCTCTTTAGCTTGGTGCTTAATTAAAATACATGGTTATTGTTGTCATTTAATTACCATGTCATGCTTAAGTATAACCTGGAATGACCATATTAGCATCTTGCGAGTACGAAAGTACTCACTTGGAAATTTCATCTTGTATGTGATCCTAGCATAGACTAGTTTTATGATTTCAAAAATGCTGCATCTGATGTTTAAGCTGCAAGTTTGCCTATCTTATTCTTGAGGTTGCTATATAAAGCTTTGAGAGATGATTTAGGTGGTCATCTCCATGTTTTATAAGTCTTTCCGTTGCTTTTTCTTTTATATACTGGTGTTTGATGGAAACGACTTTT
Source organism: Stipa capillata (assembly GCA_019208055.1). NCBI lineage: Eukaryota > Viridiplantae > Streptophyta > Magnoliopsida > Poales > Poaceae > Stipa > Stipa capillata. The sequence continues at coordinate 43,998 of JAGXJF010005195.1, read as the reverse complement.
CAGTCGTGTTGTGTGGATGTTTAGTACTTATCATATGTATGGGAGATGTTTATTACTCATATCTTGTAATTCTTGTCCAGTAGAGTTTTGTTGTGATATTCGAGTGGCTGTCCATACACCATGCAAGTATGATTTGAAGTGTATGGTGAGCTGTAAAGAGTTACGGTTATTCTTTCTTTCACTAAACGCGGCAAGTTTCGGTTGAGTGACCCGCTAGTTGAGATACTGTGCCGGCTAGGCAGGGTGTAGTTGGATCATACCAGGCTTTCGAACGACCCACTAGCCTTAGGGCTAGGCTAGGGTGAGGGTATGATCACCGGACTCCTCCAATCATGTTGTGCTCAGTGAACTTAAGAATGGCTCTAAATCTTCACAGAACTTTAGAACTGCATGTAATTTATGGAACATTGTTATCGTCTGGCCGGCTTGACCAACGATGCAAGCATACGACATGTGGAAATCATATAATGCATTGGTCCGATGTCAAACTACCGAATTTTAGGTGCATACGTCGTAGGTACCGTGTCACCGAGTTAAATGGTTGTTCGATCTTTGGTAACAAGTCATTCCTTAAATCATATGTAATTCTGAGGTCTTGACAATTAGTAGTAATATTTTTTAATTACATCACTTATAAGATGGGTCAAGTAAATATTTTGGGGGTCCCACGAGTTACTGTTTAGTATACAGAGGGCAACATGGCTTACCCCCATCCCCTAGCAAACTAGACCTCAAAAAAGAAAAAAGTACTCCTCTCTTTTTCTGAACGGAAAAAATTAGTCCTCTGTACACGCCGTGAGTGGCATGGCAACGAGAGTGAACGACGGGCTACGGCGGCAGGCGGGGTGGGCTAAGACGGCGATGGCATAGTAGAGGAAGAATTCTAGCAAAACAAAAACACGGAAAATTAAGAAGAAAAAACGGAAACCGTATTTTACTCTTAATAATACGGGCTCCCTGTCCCTTTGGTCTCCATCCCCACCTTCGTATCCTATGTGTGCACGTCGTCCTCACTCTTCTCCTTGGAGCATTAGTTCTACAAAACGTTTGTTGCATGAACATCACTTGGTGAGCTTGCAGCACCGAAACAAAACCAAACCAATCGGGTCCCTTTCCTATTGTTGTTGTTTTTCTTTGCAGGCCAATTTTCTCCTACCTATACATGCGATTGCGACGGGAGGTTCATTGTATCTGGACGCTCAGATATCGTGGACGTACGATGGATGCCTCTGAAGCAACCAAGCATCGATGCCTTTTATTTATCCTTGATGGTTAAATGAAGCAATCATGGATGATTGATTGATTACAATCTCACTCTAATTAATTACTGAGTGAGTGAGTGCAGCAGGCGGTGCGACCCTGACGAGCTGCTTGCCGACGTTGCGGCCGTGGAAGAGGCCGATGAGAGCTTTGGGGGCCATGTGGAGGCCATCGGCGACGTCCTCGACGTAGACGATCCTGCCCTCTCGGATGTGGGGGATGACCCAGCCGGCGTACTCGCCGTAGAGGTGCTTGTGGTCGGGCTCGATGAAGCCCTGCAGCCGCAGCCGCTTCGTCACTACAAACGGCAGGTTGTGCACGCTCTCCTTCTCCCCCGTGGCGAGGTTGTACTGGGAGATGAGGCCGCAGACGGCGATGCGACCGTGCACCCTCATGTTGAGCAGCACGGCGTCCAGCATCTTCCCTCCCCACGTTCTCGAAGTAGATGTCGATCCCTTCCGGGAAGCACCTCTTGAGCGCAGCGCCAAGATCCTCTTCCTCCTTGTAGTTGAAGGCGTCGTGGAATCCAAACTTGTCCTTGAGAAGCTCCACCTTGTCCTTGGATCCGGCGCTGCCCACCACGTAGCAGCCCATGAGCCTTGCGAACTGTCCCACCAGTTGCCCCACCGCGCCGGAGGCGGCGGAGACGAAGACGGTCTCGCCCTTGCTAGGGGAGCAGATATGGTGGAAGCCGACGTAGGCGGCGAGGCCCGGCATGCCCAGGATGCCGGTGTAGTAGGACAGCGGGATCTTCATGTCTTGATCGATCTTGGTGAGGAGGCCGGTGAAAGGTGGCTTGATGACGCTGTAGTCCTCCCAGCGGTGATGCCCCAGACGAGGTCACCGGGGGAGAGGCCGGGCGCGACGACTGGACCACCTGGGAAACGCCGTAGCCGGTGATGACGGAGCCCGGGACGAAGGCGTCGGTGTAGGACTGCTGCAGCGGCCGCGACATCTTGGGGCGCATGTAAGGGTCGCACGACAGGTACAGGTTCTTCACCACCACCGACCCCTCTCCCTCCGGATGCTGCTCTGCTTCGCCGGCGGCGGCCAGGATGAGCTCCATGTGCTCCTCCCTGGGGTAACCCTCCACGTACTCCTTGAGGATCACGCGCCGGTTCTCCGCCATGGATGCAGCAGAGCAGCTGTGAAGTGATCGATTTTTATTGCAATGGTGCGCTGGTGACCTTGCAGATTGCGATGTCTTGCACTCTCTCACTTGCTATACATTGTCGATCGATGCCTCCAACGTGCATCACACACCGATAATGATTGGGGTGCCCTGTAGTACTGCACGCAGCATGTGACGATGTTGATGCATATCGGTCGCTAGCTCCAAAGCTCCTACGGTCCTGCCCACCACTTGTGTTTCGTTCTTCACTAATTTGGTTCCATCGATTACCCCACCTACGTACCTGTGACAGCGCATTGTTCCCTTGCCCTTTAGAACGTGGCTCGCGCTGGACGTCTCGTGCCAACCTACCCTCCTCCGCAACTTCCTCAATTCGCATGCAACAAATAATTCAACATCCACAACAAATTAAATATAGGTTTGCACCTCGCTGTTTCAAAAATAATAATAGATTTCCATCTCATAGTTTCAAAAATAATACTAGGTTTCCATCTCATAGTTTCAAAAGTTAAAAAGTTTCCATCTCCATCTCATAAATGGAAAAAGGAACAAGTCACCGTATATATGTAGAGAGAGAGCGCACAATATTAGTGGTATGTTAAATACAAAGTTCTAACCTTAGGTGGTAAAAACACATAAATTGTGGTACGCCTAGCCCACTTAGGAATCGGGTTATGTGCATTGCCACGCCTCCTACACATTACAACTATGTGTGATGAGTAGAAGGTCACATGCAGCGGCATGCCGCGCGCTGGCACAAACTTCCATCTTATCAATAATAGTTCTAGTGCGTAGTTGAATAATAACCTAGAGAAAATTCTTAATGTAAATCGACATGTACACACACTATCCTACGTACTAAATCGACATGTACAAACACTATCCTACGTACTAATCACGTTTTGGCAATTATCGTGAACAACAATTGAAGAACTTATTTTATATGACTCGACATATACACATGTGATTGTATATACTAACCATGTTTTCATATATTCGAACTGTATGCTACAATTTAATACATCAAGCAAATCGACATGAAAACCCTCCCCAAATTATGGACCTCTATTTCAAATTTTATTTACGATTTTGTGTGATATGCTATTCCCTATTTCAGACATTTTTTCATGATTTTATATGATATGCTTTTACTCAGTATTTTCTCTAAAATTTAAAATATCAAACAAACTTTGCATTATAAAAAATATTTATAATTTATTCAAAAGAGATTATCTAGAAGGAAACATACAAATTTTTCCTGATTTCAGATCTAAATGTTGATTTGAATTGGATTTGGAGTGTTTGTTGAAACTTGTATTCAAGTGAAAATGTTTAAATCTTGTTACATTAAATTACCGGGCTAAGCCCATAGGCCAACCCAGTTTAACCGGCTCATTCGGCCCAACCCGGCTAGGGTTAACCCTAACTACCTCCTCTCTCACCTCCATCTTTTCCTCACACCCCCGTACCTAGCACCGACCCTGATCCAATCTCTGCCTTTCAAAATCATCGCCGCCTCCCCGCCCGATTCCAACCATTGTCGTCGATGCACGACGATGGCAGCCGCTCCGCTATCCTTGTGCTTGGCCTCCTCCTCTCTCTCACCTCCCTCTTTTCCTCACACCCCCGCACCCAGTGCGGCTCCCGATCCAATCAACATCGTCTCGCACCTGATTTAAGCCATCACCACCAGTGCACGATGCCGGCAGCCACTCCACCATCCTCCCTTGCTTTGGCTGTTCTAGCTCGAGGCTGAACAATGGTGGGAAGCCCGTCCTGACTGAGCTGGCGACTAGTGGCAGTGATCTCTTGCTGTATAGCAATGTCGTTCTCTCCACAGGGATTGAAGTATTGTTGTCGAACAAGTTCTCAAAGTTAAGCTAACAAGATGGTTTTGTTGGTATTTTCTAGGGTCGGTAAATGATCTAACTACGTGTCAGGCAACTTGCTAAGATTGGGAAAGAAGCTTGATTCAGCAAGGAAAGCAAGGTATTAAGACTGGGAAAGATGTGTTCTCCGATTTCATATCACAGCAAGTAACAAGGATGGGAAAGAGACATATCGCAACAGGCAAGCAAGGAAATAAGATTGGGAAAGAGTTGTGACAGATTACAACAAAGCAAAGCAAGGAAACAAGACTGGGAAAGATGTTCTCACGTTACATATCACAGCAAAGTAGCAAGGAAGTAGAATGGGAAAGATGTTCTCAAGTTACATATCACAGCAAAGTAGCAAGGAAGTAGAATGGGAAAGATGTTCTCAAGTTACAGCAACAGTCGGGGAAGAGTAGACGAAGATCAGCAGCAATCAGCAGGATGAAGCAAGATGATGGACGGGGAAGAGCTGTTTCTGGCCAAGTTTCCTTCTCTCCTCTTCTCCTTACCTGTCCTATGGCAGGACTCTCTCTACAAACCCCCGCACCTCGCACTTCTTGGATCTGGAGTCCTCCTTTTATATCCTGAGAACTTTGTACTTTACCCCTTCAGGCTCTTTTCTTTCCATTGAAGGCCTGTGTCACCTGCCTGTGACACAGATGGTTGAAAAAGTTGTAAGCTTGGAGATCTAGAGTGTGGCTGTGTCAACTGGCTGTGACACCGTTGATCGACACAGCTGGTGACCTGAAGCATGCCTGTGTCAACTGGCTGTGACACAGGTGATCGAAGCAGCTGGTTTGAAGCACCTCCTGCATGGCTGTGTCAACTGGCTGTGACACAGGTGAATAGAGCAGTTGTGGATTTGCTTTGGCTGGGTCAGCCAGCTGTGGCACAGCTAGTTGGCAGCTTCTACTTCAAATGCTTTAGAGCCTCCTGTTTGCTGTTTCTTATCGAAGAATTGTGCGCCTAGTCGCGCTTATCTGCAAAATTGTTGTGCAGCTAGTAAAAGTGTCCATGTGAAGATCTTTTGCTCTTAAATAACAAGATTTGAGCCAAAAGCAATTAAGATTGATGACGATAAACAACTGAATTAGCTCAAGAAAATGATACAAATTAGTGTTTATCAGGCAGCATGACGTGCTCCTAGGTCGAGCTCGAGTACAGAGATGGACCTCGATGGCAATGTTCGTCGCACCCGTGATCGACTACGTAATCGCGCCAACGCTAGAATTGGTCGACAAGGTGAGCTCGGTCCTCCGCATAGGCCCTACTTCTACGGAGAATTAGCAAGTTCCTCCACAACCACAGCCATAGGGAAACCCTAGTTACTAGCGAGGGCAATCAGATGGAGAAGGTGTCCACTAGGAGGATCAGGTTGTGAGGAGACAGAAGGAACATGCCCCATAGGGCCCTGAAAATGAGTTTTTAGGGTCCTTGTGAGCTTTGACGGCCTACACCCGAGACCCGAAGTCTTCTGTGGCTAGGAGAAGGCCACATACACAGAAACAGGAGAGAGAGAGGGGTGAAAGGATCTAGGTTATCGACTAGAGAGGGGTAAATAGGAGTGATGATGGCATGGCGCCCGGGTATCATCAAGGAGGACGAATCTGGCCTCCCGACCACGGGATGGACCGGGCCGACTACTTGGAGTCCGACTCCAGCATGGGGGCGCCTCATCAACGTGGAGTACAAGACAAGGACTAAAACCCATCCGGCTTACCCGGAATCTGTTGTAACCGAATAGGAAATCAATCTGTTAACCGATCCGGACTCCTGTAATCCTATCCCGGCCACCTATATAAGGCCCGGTAGGGGACCTCCAATCGGGATGGACCTAAATCTATCTAAGTCTCCATTGTTTCATAGCTCAAGCCCCCTCGAGATCGATTCTCTAGGGCTCGCGGCACTCGGGATACGAGCAATACCAGCCACCAAACACAGGACGTAGGGTATTACCTCTCCGTGAGGGCCTGAACCTGTCTAAATCCTGTCTCCCGTATGCACCCATCTGATTTGCTGTGCTCACACCGCCCCATATTAAGTATTACCGGAATAATACTCTGACAAGGAGATTAACAAAATTTAAACCCAAAGCTAAACAAGTATCTCCATAACACTAAGTAGTCATAAGTAAAACTTAGCATGCTAGTGATCAAAGCAAGTAAGAAAACGAGTATGAAGGAGTGCAAGAAAATAACCATACGGAGACACAAGAGTTGTTGTCAAAATTTGAAGCTTTGGCGAGGCTCTATGTCTCTGTTGAGAAAGCTTGATTCTACGATCGAAGCTGGCACCGAATCGTGCTCTTAACTCAAGAAGTTTGCTAACGCGAAGGACCGCGCATGCGGGGGAGTGAAATCATCTCACCTTCTCCCTCTCATTTGCATTTTTCTTCCGCTCTCTTTCCCCTCTCCTCTCCTCGCTTTGCCCTTGACCATCCACCCAAAATCCAACCAGAGCTGATAGATCTCGTCGTTGTTGGAGCCCTAGCTCGTCACTCTCAACGTCGTCGCTGCCTCCTGCCCACCCTTCGGTGAAACCATTGCTAGCCGGTAGGCCTCACGATTCAAACCGTAAGCCCAACGGTGGAGCTCGAAGCGATCGTCTATGGCGTGGCTAGATCCTACAATGTCCGACTCAATTGAGTCCTCGTTGGCTCTTAGACTTGAGGGTAGCAGCCTCTCCACTCCCTTGTTCTCCCTGTCCCTGCTAGCAGCCTTCCCACCGGCAATAGGTAGCAGCCACCTCCCTCCCCATGGGCGCGCAGCAGGTTTGTGTCGCCTCCCCTCCCTTCCTGATCCCTCCCAAATCCTATTTTTTCCCTCGTGGTTGATGCCTGGATCTACTGCTTTGTTTTGGCTTGGATTGTGATCATAGCACACATAGATCCTGATGTTTTGGTATGTGGTAGTTGGAAAATTATTCTTAGGCCATCTCGTGCATTCCAAATACTAACTAATTGTGCTTTGTATGTGATGGTTGCTAATGAAGCTAAATGTGACAAACTAACGGAGAACAACTTGAATTGTCTGGTTGCTTCATTTACTCCAAGTGATGTTGTACTACTAGCATGAATGCACGGATTGTTGGGTAGGCATAGTAAAAATAAAATTGAATTTGCCTTGTTTCTACTGGCTGGATTTGTGGTACTTCTTTTTCTGTTCTTATTTTGTTCTTTGCAGCCTTGGTACCGAAACACTGATGGCAAGGATGAGATGTACATGGTAGCTCTTATACCTTGAAGCTCTGATAGAGATGATTCTTATGAGAGCTTTGTACAGGAGTTTTATGTTTCATCTCAAAATGGCTTCATTCAGAGTTTGGAAGAGTCTCAAAACTATGTTTCGAATTATTCTTTGATTAATAAAAGTTCATCTTATGTAGCTCTTATAGAGAAAATCTAATGCATTTTTATAACAATCATAAAGCAGGCTCTTAGATTCATGTGCTTGGATTAGCTGCTTTATGTTGTGCAATCTGGAAAACTCGGAATGCCATTGTCTTTCAGATGTAAAAGGAACAACATCAGTGGTTTCATGTGTTATCTCTGCACCTCTTTGAAATATTGGCCAGACCTCAATGCTGGCGAGGCCTGACTCATCAAGCTGCGAGCAAACTAGAGGAGGTGTCCAAGTAGAGTTTTGATGTGTGAGATTTTCAAGCTGAGTTAGCCTGAAACTTTCTTGGCACGATGCTTAAGTCGGTTGTGATGGTTTCCCCTCATTGTAATTGTGGTGGCTAGTTTCTCTTTTATCTGCCATTTAATTAATTTTATTAGGTGTAAGCTAGATAGATGGTGGCGCTACTGGCGCTAAATTCTTGGTTCTGTTTTATTAAGTAAAAAGGTTTACATCGACATCAACTTCCTTCGAAATTCAGTTGTCACCAGTTTGAAATTTTTATTTCATAATCTCTAATGGCTTCGCCCGTGGCGAGTAGTGACCACTAATCTGTGGCACATTATGCCACTGCCTTACTGTTGAAATTTCTCACCTAGTGCAATGTGTTTTTGATGTATAAATATTGTTGAAATGTTTTAGAAATATGTTTTTAGTGCTAAAATCTTGCTAGAATTGTGTGCAAAATCAATTTCGCAGCATATTTCATATTATGGTGGTTTCCTCACCATCATATGGAGGAGGTAATCAAATCTAACTCATACAGACTATCAAATACACTCTAAGTTTAACATGTTTTAACTGATACAAATAGCCAAATAATATCTCAGTTTAGCATGTCTCAATAGATATAAGCTACCAAATACAACACATCAATATTTACTTAGTAGAGAGTGGATTTGCTACACATGGTGATAGCTACACACCTTGTGATTGCTGTTCGATCGTCTTTTAGATTCGTGGCTGTATATAGCGGTTGCGTTGACCTATTGTTCGTATGCAGCACTTAGAAAGGCTGCTAATTGTCATCGTATGCTGTAATGTGGGTCCCTTGGTAAGTATTAGGGCCATGCCTCGTTTTATGAGCGCAGCATGTTGGATTCTATCACAGAAACCGAAGAGCATGTATGCATGGTACTTTTTTTTTACTTTAGTGGAAGAGCGCCCAACTGGGCCAACAACGTTGCCTAGGCAGCAATTGGAGCACGGGTGTCGAAGGTGGCGCGCTCGCCGGCAGAGGCGGGGCGTGGTGGCGCGGGTGCCCTGTCGCGGCGCGCCTGTCGAACCCCAGAATTCATAACAGAGAGGCTTAAGAGAAACCACCCGCTAAGTCGAAACGTCAACCCCGACCTCAACTCCTGGGTGTCAATTCCAAGAGGAGTGGAGTGATATGGCTCCGAATAGCCCGAGACGTCAACCCCAAAGCTTACTCTAGCAAGCGCACAGAGTAGTAGGGTGATATGGTCTCCTCACTCTTGTCCTACCGAGCCGGAACATCAACCCCGAACTCGTCCCGGCAAATTAATGCACGGCTGGAGTATGGTGATATAGTTCCCAATCTCTCAGTAGTAGAGTCGCTTCACAGGGGTGATTAAACTTAATGACTCTATGATATAAACCCTAAAGTCCTACCCACAACATGCGCTTCATCACATACACGCACGGCACATGAGTGGGCGAAAACAACCAGATCTCATAGCAGTGACTCTACGACAGAAACTGCAATATTATAAGTTTGAAAATTAACAACATATATACACACAGCGGAAGAGTTTATAAGGCTGAGAAGCCAAAACAGTAGGGCCAAAAGTGGCAACGGAAACAAACCAAAATACCGACCCAGGGCAGGATCACTGCCTGGGATTCCCAGCGTCTAGGCGTCGTCGGTATCGATCTCTAAATAGAAACCTCCCTCCGAAGGGGTGGGTTCCTCTGCAACAAAACAACAACAATAGCAGGGTGAGTACAAAATTGTACTCCGCAAGACTTACAGTGCGGAAATAATAGTGATTGTGCCAGGTATCAACAAAAGGGTAATTGTGGACTAATTTGCGGAAAGTCAAGTTTACCTTTTTAATAACAATAGGTAGATTGAAATTCGACTACTAGAATACCTTTTCAAGGGGATGAGTCGAACACTTCGCGAATATTCCTTACTGCAGATCACCACACCTGAAAAACCCCTCGACCCATCCTCGACCACCCTGGGAGGAAGCTGTCGCTAACCACGTCCTTAAGGTTGGCAAGTTTTAGAGTTGGTTATAGTTGTCTAATTCGATGCAGATTCTTACCAAGCTGTCCATAACCGCGGACACGGCTGTTCAAACAGTTCTAACCCTGCAGGGGTGTACATCTTTACCTACACGTATCGATCGTCTCCTAGTGCCAATGCAATTTCACACACTTTCACGAGGTGTGCTGGCGGAGGGTGATCGAACACGACCTTTACAATGCCTTCGACCTAGGTATGAGCCACCCGTACGGGCTAGTCCATGTGCATCAGTCCGACCGTAACTGCGACACGGTCCCATGCGTTGTGAATCGAGGTACATCCCCGGTCTCCCAGACCGTGTGTCCACCCCCACCCTTATATGAAACCACATACCACATCCCCTTTTTTCACGCACACGAAAATGGAAACGGCAAACTAATGCAGCTCATACACTAAGTCTAAGCAAATTAGTGAGTCGTGGGTGGTCCATTATCCCACCCGTGTAGAAGTACGCAAATCTTGGTTCGAAAGGACACCGGGAACCGGTCCTTGCGGGAAAACGAGACAACCCACCATGCTCCCAGCCATGGCCTCTCGTCTAGCCCAGATAGATTATTAGTCAAGTTCATTAAACATTCCCGGTAAACACCCACCTATCACGTAACCCATTCCCAGTGTTGATTCATCTGCTCTCCCAGGAATTACGACTTCTACAAGTCTAAGCATGTCTAAGCATAAATAGCATAATAGAATTCGAACAGTGGATACTAGACTACGCTAGATAGGTTAGGTTAGGAGTGGAGCGGCTTAGGTGACAAGGCGAGTCTTATTCATCGGACTAGGGCTTTTCTTAGCGAAAAAAATAGCAGTTGAACGCATATGATAATGATTTAAAAACAACTAATACTTCGCAAATAATAGGAGATTTGCAACGTGACCAAAGGGGCTGCTTGCCTGGTTGCTCTGCAACGACACCCTGCTCTTGATCGAGACTCTCGCTTTGCGGATCTTCCGGCTCTATCGAGGAAAAACGGAAAACACCGGAAACAAAGGGCATAATCGTAAATATGAAATGTAGAACATCGGCATGAGATGTAATGCATGCCATGACGTAGCGGGTGCAAAAAGAAGACTAATGCAAGTGGAATCAATTTAATCGGAGTTCGGACGCATAAAATGTCGCGATCCGAAAATCCTCCGGCTAATCGGAAACCCTAATTTGAGTTTTTAGCAATTTGTATTATTCCTAGCATGCAAACATGGATGGAAATGATGTTTTTGAATAGATCTCATTTTTCTGAACATTTTGATATATGATTTGCATTTTTCTGATTTAAAATGGATTTTCTATGAATTTCACAAGATTTAATCCATATTTCACCCTTTGTTGTATTTTTCTCAGTAAAAATAATATTTAAATTAATTCAAATATAGCAGAGGCTGACATGTGGGCCCTACTGGTCAAAGTTGACCGAATTTGACTAGGTCAATGACAGGTGGGGCCCACTGTCATTGATTTTCTCATTTTATTTATTCTTTTTCTTAATTCCTTACAAATGGGGCCCCACATGGTCATTGAGACAACTCTATTAACTCCTTAACTCCACTGATTATAGAGATGTTTTAATTGAGTTCATTAATGGCACTGAGAGCTATTAATTAGACATGATTAACAAAGCATTGATCACGGTTTAACAACCAAGCTCATCATTAGCATTCAATTGATGTCCGAACAGCATTTTTGGGGTATTTAAGATGCTGAACAATGAATAACTTCATTAATCACGCTCAGCACTGATTAGGTCCAAAGCAGAGCAATAACGGCCATTAGGGCTTTAACCACCCGGTCGGTGAACCGGCCCTTGGCTCGGTCCGACGGTGGGCTTTCCCGGCGCGGTGCTACCGGCGGCGAGGCCCTCGGGCGAAGCAGCGACGGTGGCTTACCGGAGGTGGTGGACTCCGGCGAGGCGGGGGCGGTGAGGTCAAGCGGCGAGCCCGGGGGTGATGAAGGCGGCGGCGACTCCACGGGAGGCGGCGAGGTGGCCTTGGACGGCGCCCTGGGCCAGACGGGGAGCGGGGCTCCGGCGAGCTAGGGCCGAGGCAGGCCGGTGGCTTGGTGGGGGATCTTGGGCGGGGCGGCGCACGGGAGGCCGGAGCAAGGCGGCGGCTCGGGGTGGCTTGGGAGCGGAGCGGCGCGAGGGAGAGGGATCGGCGACGAGGGAGGCTCGGGTGGCGGCGCGACGACGGGGAAGACCCGGGGCGGCACCGGGGAGGGCTCGGGCGGTGGGGTGGTGCGGGGAAGGGGAATGGCGGCGAGGGCAGCCGAGGCGAGGCGCCGGGGGACCAAGGCGAGCGGCGAGGGCTCGGTGAGGAGCCGAGTGAGCGGCGGCGCGGCGGATGGAGGGAGGGCGGCCGGCGAGGAGGAGTGGCCGGGAGCAGAAGGTGGCGTGGCGAGGGGTGGAAAAGATAAGGATGGGGGGGGGGCGGTGGCTTCGGGAAGAAGGAATCCCGGGTGGGCTAGGCGGGCCGAGAGCGGGGAGAGGAGGTGGGCCGGGAAGGAGGGGCCCGTCCGGTGAGAGAGGGGGGGGGTTAGAAAGGATTTTAGGGTTTTTAGAATTAGGGTTTTCTATATTGCCTTGATCTTTTGGTTTGATTTCAATATAAACCCCAAACCAACTCAAAACCCAACTAGACTAAGAATTATTCTAACAATAATACAAATTATGAAATTCAATTCCATTAAACATGTGCCGCATTACTTTAGATATGCAATACACAAAAATTATTCCCGAATCCTTAGGGTGAGATTAGGGTTTTCAAAAAATTCAAAATTCTTCCCACTTTTATGATTCATATGATCATGCCATGAAATGCACATTCCAAGTTTATTAAGATTAGGGATGTTACAAGCGCCACACCGGCACCAGCGAGGGTGGCTCGGCCTGGCTGCCCCACGACAGCAGCAGGAGCACGGGAGGGGCAAGGCGGCGTGCTCGCCGGCGAAGGCGGGCTGCGCGCCGCACCGGCAGCAATCAGAGCCCCCAACGGGTTGGCAGCAGCGGCAGCCAGGGGAGAGCGCACTTGCGTGCCGAATTGGGGGAGATGCGCGCCGGCGGAAGCGGCAGCGTGGGCGGCTCAGCCCGGCTGCCCCACGCCGCAGCAGCAGCACGGGGAGGGGCAAGGCGGCGCGCTCGCCGGCGGAGGCGCGACGTGGTGGCAAGGATGGCCCTGCGTCGGGCCAGGCGGCCTCTTCCCGCCGCGGCCTCCGCCGCCACCCGCAGCCCCAGCCCACACCCGTGCCGCCGCTGCTCAACTGCGCCATCAAACACCACCCAGGCGCGCTTGGAGTTGGAAGTGCAGGACGGGGACGCGCCACCAGCAGCAGTCGTCTTTTTCGAGGAGAAAGCGCCTGGAGGGAGAAGATGGGAAAGTTGTGAAAGCAATTTCGACTGGGGCAGCAGGTCTCGAATGCGCTATGAAGATTCTCTCAGGATTAACATATAGTAATAATGCAAAGATTGCTGGAAGTTTGATTGTGATGCATCGTTTGTGGGCCTCTCTTACTGCCACATGTCGAACTTCTAGTGCTGTGCGTAGCTACCACCCTGTGTAGTAGGATATATTCGTTACTTAGTATGTGCAGGGTTAGCATACCTGAGAAGAAATAGCCATAGCAAGAAGATTAGGCTACAAACACATTCTACTAGCAAACGGAACGTGCAGTGCACACAGGTACTGTTTACGGTAACTGTAGATAGTACTGTTTACGGGCACTGTAGATGACACTGTTCATAGGTGCTGTTTATGGTTACTGTTCATGGGTGCTGTTTATGTGAATCTCTCCAATCTCAGCCGTCAAATTCATGGGATCAATAGATCAGATTACTCTGGTTCAAATTTGATACACTATTATATAGTGTACAGTGTACAGAAGTACAGAATAAATAATCCCGTAGACAGAAGAGGGGACGGGAGAAGAGAAGAGAACGGTCAGCGCCGCTTATCTCAAGCTATCCATTCCAGACTGCGCGGCCGATCGGTCCAAACCAGCGATCCATGTCGATGGCTGCTGCAGCAGCGAAGAAGAAGAAGGTCATCATCGACACCGACCCAGGAATCGGTCCGTTCGTCTCTCATTATGCCTCTACTCCTCTCCATCTGCCGGTCTTGAATCGCAGTCGATCCATCCATCGATCGAGTTCTGCATCTGCGTTCGCGTGTACACAATTCTTTCTTGGGATATATCAATTCATAAAGAGGGGTGGGTTGTTGGGTTGCAGATGACGCGATGGCCATCTTCGTGGCGCTGCGGTCGCCGGAGCTGGAGCTGCTGGGCCTCACCACCATCTTCGGCAATGTCTACACCGCCCTCGCCACCCGCAACGCACTACACCTCGTCAGTCGTCATCTTCAATTCATTCAATCTCTCTCTTGTTATTTACCATTCTCCTACTCAGTCAATCAATCAGATTGCTGCTACCCAATTTCAGCTGGAGGCTGCTGGGAGGAGTGACATTCCCGTGGCAGAGGGATCCCATGTAACAATCAAGGTACTACCTCTACAGCATCTCTTTCATGACTATAGGGCATCTCAAGTACGTCTGTCCTTGCTGACAATTAATTAAGCTGTATGTATGTACGCATGTATCTTGTTCTCCCCATCGACACAAACAATGAAATCAACCAACAAAGAAAGCACCAAGCTACGCGTTGCTAGCTTTGTCCATGGTTCGGATGGCCTCGGAAATCAGAACTTCCCTCCACCTGCCGGCAAGCCACTAGATCAATCCGCCGCTGCCTTCCTTGTTGAGCAGGCAAATCTCTACCCTGGACAAGTTACAGTCGTCGCCCTCGGCCCGCTCACCAACCTTGCGCTCGCTCTCGAGCTTGACCCTTCTTTCCCCAGCAAGATTGGCCAGATTGTTATTCTTGGTGGTGCATATTCAGTTAACGGTAATGTCAACCCTGCAGCCGAGGCAAATGTGAGTCACTCCTAGCTTCTCTCAACATTATTATTCACTCCTTACTTACCACGTCATCATCTTCCATGCTGCAGTGCAATTTCAAGAATTCATCATCTTGCCTTCACTATTTGGTTATGTTTATTATCAGATATTTGGTGATCCTGACGCGGCTGATATAGTTTTCACCTGCGGTGCTGATATTTTGGCAGTGGGAATAAATATAACGCACCAAGTAGTTCTTTCTGGTAATTCTTGAGCTGTTCAGATCTGTCAGTATGCCTTCTTGCTTATCACTGCTAGGACCTTTCTATATATCAGAGCTGAAAACAACAACATGATATCATTTGTAGTTTTCATACATAGTGGGATATATTCTTCTTTCCCTCATGATTACAGTACCTTTTGCTAGACTTAATCACATCCACTAGTGGTTAACAGCAACAGTGTGATCGCTCGGTTAATTACATTATTGGTCCATAAGGGACATTCGATTCCAGCTGCTTTACCAACTATACCAGCTTAGAAGATTTTCTTGTTTAGGCACAAATTTGACACCATGTGCTTTGCTAGTTTGAAGCGACATCAATGTAATTATTGCTCGGTTTCATGATACCATTTCAACTAAAAAGTAATCATGACGCCAGACGGTTAGGTTGCATAGAGTATCGTATTTGGTTGAATCTGTAGGATATTTGGCAGTTGAAATGTATTAGAACACAGGTGCTCTCATATTTTGACAATTCGCGTACCTCATTGGTTGCTGCAGATGCTGACCGGAAGGAGCTCAAACAGTCTGATACCAAATATGCTAGCTATTTGTGCAAGATACTGGACCTTTATTTTGATTATCACAGGGACGCTTATTTCACAAAAGGTTAGTATTAGTATCATGCAAGGAAGTCGGATGTATCTGAAGCTGAGCAATAGTATCCTAGCTGGCAGCATAGAGACTGATTGTGTACGATGAAATGCTTGCAGGAGTGTATCTTCATGATCCAACGGCACTTCTTGCTGCAGTAAATCCATCGTTGATGACTTACACGGAAGGGTGTAGTGAGGGTTCAGACGGATGGAATCACAAGGGGTCTCACGGTTTTCGACAATACCAAGAAGAGGTCAGGTCATCTCTCTCTCTCCTCCAAATTAAGTCAAATGCATCAAAAAAGAAGACTTAAGTGTACGAAATTACTCATCGCAGGTATGCGGAGATAACAGCGTGGAGTGGTAAGCCTACCGTGAAGGTTGCTGTCACGGTTGATGCCCCTGCTATTGTGGAGCTGATTATGCAGAGGCTTATGATGGATGATTAGCATCAGCAGGCAAGCAATGCTGGTCACTGGATGATCATTCTGTTTGCAATGCAGCGAGAGTGGATCCTCAAGAATAGTATGTGTTGCATTATGCAATGGTCGAAAGAGACCACTTGTACTTGCTACCTTCTGGGGATGAATAAATGATGTAACTTTTGTTTTGTTGAACGCTTGAACATTTACAGTCTTAAGAAAGAAACAGATGTCGCAAGTATGTGAGGATTTTGCATTATACGGTCGCCACCGTACATGGATTGCATGGTATTACTGATATATGTACTCGTTTGTACTCACAAAGTCCATTGCAGTGCTCTACCAAGTTCATCATATAAGTGAAGTTTCGGTAACTGATTCGTCAAAACGAGTTTATAGTCCATTTCGATTCTCAATGCACTACTGAATCAATCGTATGGTGTGTAACTGTCAGTGTTATGTTTTTTCAACACTTTTCACAGTACAGCATATTGCAACCTGACCGTCGTATATGTTTTAGCAACAAACAGCTCCTCCAAAAACTAGCACGATACAGAATTGTTGAAGTTGCGCGTTGCGCCCCATAGACACCACACCACATCTCAATTTCGGCTTTAACTTTGTAGTGCTGCGAAGCTCAAAGACGGATCCACCAAAATTGCGTCGAAATACACTGCGCCTTTAGGGAGGCCAGTGCGGTTATCCAGAATTCCAGGGGCTTTCTTCGTGTTAGCCGAACTCATGATGTCAAATGTCTAACTGTTGCACTTATTCTGCATCAATGCCTAAAATTCTCCTCAAATACTCCAATTGCTCAGACTCACCTTGAAGCTCCTCCCACTGTAATTGTCAGGGAAAACAAACACTTATTATACATCATGCTTAGTCTTAAAACAAAGATTTACACCTCCTCAAGGGACTCAGAAAAAATACTAATGCTGAAATCCAAGTCAGTGGTTGTCAAATATCCTGAAGTTCATATGAGAGCACAACATGCAGACCAGATACATGTTTCTTGTAATAAAAAAGTTCATATGTTAGCACAAATAAACATGAATGATAGAGAGAATTTTCAACAAAAAACATCAATAATCGAGAAAGTACATGCAGAAACAAATGCATGGTGTTTTTGAGCAAACGATTTCAGATATCAATTTCTCATGGGTGTATGTTGATTTCAGACAGTGGCATATGAACTCTGTTTGAAATATCACAGACTATGGAGGACTAGTCAAAATAATTGTGAACCATCACCAGATTAAAGAATAAATTTAGACTAATTATTAATGGCACTAACCTCTTGGTGGGACAAGGAAACTAACTTCCATCCAGCAGCGGTTATGTAACGCCGTTTAAATGCTGTGTGGCCTAATGGTGTACCTGCAAACAAGTATGCATCTGCATTAGTTTCTCCTCCAAGACTCAGGCTCAGGTAGGGAAACAAGAAGAAAATGGACAGCCCATAACCCTATCAGAATTGGCACATAAAGATTGAACGCAACATACATCAACAGAGCATACCTAAATTCCTTGAGAAGTTTGTTGTCCCATCTATCTCAAGTGCAAGCTCCTCATCAACTAACACCGCATCAACAGTGTAACCATCAACTGTATATTCTCTAATCCACTCATGCCCAGTACTATATAGAAGTTGACCAACCTCCTTTTGAAACGAGGAGGCCGTATTCTGATTGAACCGCTTGCTCTTTCCTACTTTTGTTATTTTCTCTTCAAGACCACCTCTTAAGCCCATATCAAGATGCGGGTATTCAAGCTTGAGAGATTGGTTTGCAAGATAAACCTGTGATGCAAACATTATGTCTTCTCTATACTGATCTGAGATTCGCAGCTCTTCAAATTGACTCAGAGTTTTCCAGATATGTGAGAAGAACTGGCGGTCCATTTGCCCAATAACTGCATAGGACCAAGCAATATTGCCAAGCTGATCTCGGCTAAAGTTGAGCACACGAGCATTGTTGCTAGAAATCTCTTTGGCTGAGCTCTGCCGCATGTAACCTGGCAGCATCCTGGAAAGCAGCATCAAGTGCATTGAGCAAAGGATAGGGACACTCATTAAGAGAAGCACATCCCCACAAGAATTGAGCAAGCTCTTGTTCCTTGAAGGCGTACACTAATTGTGCTGCTCTCTTTGGCCAATGTTGCGAAAAAGTCTGGTGCTGATTGGCGCATGGAAGCAAATGCTCCAGCAACATTGGCAACATTCTGTGCGTTCAAGTCTTGAACCTTGGAGATGGCCACCTCGGCAATCCTATCCATCTCCGGCAAGTAGAGCAGGTCACTCCCAATCTTGGACAAGGCCCAGGAGATGTTAGACACTCCCTGCGGCGAGCATTCTGGGAGGGACAGCATTGCGAGCCCCACGAGCATGCACATGTCTCTGTGGCGTGCAAAGGCGAGGCGGTGCGTCTGCGTCATGGACACCGTCTCCATGTTCTTGGCAATGCGGTGGAGCGCAGTGGCGATGTTGAGTGGCGTGAGCGGCGAGGGACTGAGACCTTTGGCGACGGCTGTGATGACCTCGGCGGTGAGCGCGAGCACCTCCTCAGCTGTATGAGCATGGACGATGTCTCTGTTAAGGAACACCTCCTTGCTCCTGTTGGACGGCGCAGCTGAGAAGTTGGAGAGCGTCTGGATGAAGAGCTCCCTGTTCCTCTGGCGCTTTTCGTCGAACACCCCGTCTGCGAGCTGCGAGACCCTAAGGTCAAGGTCGTCCGCGTCGCCATCGATCTCGTCTTCGTCGGAAGCACCTAGCAGTTCGTCCTTGTTGAGCTTCTTGTTGAGAATTTTCTTCTCCTTCTTCTTGTTCTTGTTCTTGTTCTTGTTTTTCTTGGGCGGGGACACCATCCGCTGGAGCGAGGGCGAGAGGGCCCGCGCCTCGATGGAGCGCAGAGCGGCACGGCGCGCGCGGACGCACCAGTCGGTGCTATCGGCGGGGAGAGGGTCCTCGTCCTCGGACGGCGGCGGGTGAGGTGAGGCCCCAAGAAGTCAAGCTGCCACTGCGGCGTGGCATCGCCCTCTTGAACGGAGGCGCGGCAAGGGAACCGAGATCCCCGGAGGCGGAGGCTGAGGATGGGGATGGGGTGGAGCTGGGAATAATGGTATGGGTTGTTGGACAGTACAGGGAAGCAGATGCTGCTGCCGGTGGTGCTCCGGGGAAGAGGGAGAAGGAGAGCAGCAGCTTCCATTGCTGATTAGTCTCAGTTGGCGCCGGAACAACAAGGGTGGATAGAAATCTCCCTGGATAAGGAGAGCCTAATAAAGCTGCGTTTGATCTCACATTTTCATCTCACGTGTGTAGGTATTTTCTATAATTCTGATTGTCAGTGTATAAAAGGATTATTCTGATTGATCAAAATAAAAATAGTACTATTTTATTTGTTATGAAATATATTTTTATAGTTCTGTTTTCATTTGTATTGACATACTCATATGAAAAATATGATTTGCTATTTCTCAATCAATCGAATTGAACATCGTTGAACCTACCTACAGTTATAAATAAAAAATTATACAATTTTAGGTCTAGAAATATATAACTGTCTATCCGCGTATTTCTAAACCTGAAATTACACATACTTTTTAAAATGTGCAACCACACT
This sequence comes from Stipa capillata, assembly GCA_019208055.1. NCBI lineage: Eukaryota > Viridiplantae > Streptophyta > Magnoliopsida > Poales > Poaceae > Stipa > Stipa capillata. The sequence goes on along the minus strand of JAGXJF010005195.1, from coordinate 24,255 downwards.
CAATAAACTATTAAATAAAGAATTACATCTAAGATCATCGGACCAGAAATAATAATTTTTAAGTAGATACTAATATCTAAAACTTGATAAAGACAAATATAGCCAACCAAATACTCAAATTAAATGTCATTCATACTATAATCCACCCAATACGAAGCAAAATGTTCGTTTCATACGGGGTAACAGTGCGGAAGTACCGGTCAGCTACCAGAACCTTGAGCACGACACTTTATAAGGAAATTTCTTTTCCATCCTGAAGGCTAATTTATTGAATTAAACACAGTAGAGAAATAGACAGTGCGCTGAGATGATCAATACAAAGAAGGAAAGATGAAGATAGGATATTTGGATTGGAATCGATATATGATCATATGGCGGCGGCGGCGAGGTGGCTGATGTTGATGGGGTACGCGTCGGCGGTTGAGGAGGAGTTGAAGACCTTGGCGGCTATGATCCTGTTGGCCGCCTCCGTGGGGTGGAAGGCGTCCCAGAAGATGTACTTGCTCCGGTCATCGCACGGCCTCTGCAACGGCAGGCAAGTGATCTGTCCGTTGTTCCGCCCCACACCGCAGCACCCGCGGTCCACCACCGTGAAGCCGTACCTCGCCGCGTTCGCCACCAGGTCCTTGCCGGTCTCGACGGTGTTGAGGAAGACGAACTTGGCACCTGGGAGCTGGCTGTTCCGGCTGTTGAATCGTTTCACCATGGACAGCAGCCCCTTGTTGTAGATGGCGATGGCGCTATTGATCTCGTCGTTGCACCCGCTGCTGCTGCTTGCGTTTCGGTTTGATGATAATCTCCCGCCGCCGACGGTGACGGCAATACCAGGAACGGCAATGCCAATATTGGCAGCAGCGGCATCAGGATGAGGGCCTTGGTCGTTGTTGATCCTGGCGAGCTCGTAGGGAATGCATCCGATCTGGCCGACGCCAGCGATGACGAACTTCCTGGCGCCGAGGCGGTAGAGCTCGGTGAGCTGGCGGGAGTAGTCCTGGAGGAGGAGGGCGGCGTACGTGGGCGGGTCGTAGTCCTGGGCTGTGTTGTAGTAGCTGGGCATGAAGTAGTTGTTGAGGTAGTCGTTGCTGCCCATGCCCACATAGTAGATGCACCGCCCCAGCTGCTGCTGCTTCTGCTTCCCCTCCGGCGCCGGCGCCATCTCGCGCACCGCCGCTCGGAAGTGCTCCACCTGCTCCGACAGAGGGTAGTGCCCGCCCTGCCATGTACGGCGCCCCTAATACATCAGCAATGCATTGCAATGCATGCTTCCACGCCGGACCGAATTGAACGTAACGTACCAGGTTGTTCCCCGTCTCCGGCCTGATGCCCGCCGCCCCCGATGCGAAGTTGAGCCCTCGAGCGAAGTCGGTCGGCTGCGCCCTGGCGTAGGCCGGGATGAGGGGCAGGCCGAAGCCGAGCAGGTCGGAGAGCAAGTCCACCATGGTGCGGCCGTTGGTGAAGCGGCCGGCCGGCCCGTCGGGGAAGTCGATGCCGTAGGGGCGGTAGTTGGCCCTGGCAAGGCTGAGGATGTTGTTGTTGTTGCCGTTGTCCACCAGCGAGTCCCCGAAGATGTACATGCACGGCACCAGCTGCTGCGCCGCCTGCACCATTTGCAGTGCTGCCACCACAGCCGCAAGCAAGGGCACCCATCGATGAAGATGACGATTACTCATCGATCTATATAGCTAGCTATATTCTTCTCGATCCACAGCATTAAGACTAGCCATGCACTCATCCATATATATAGCTAGCTAGGCAGGGTACGTAGAAGATATAGGTAGGAAGTGGCCAGATCCATCGATCAGATCGATGCATGGCATTGCTCGTGATCGATAGATCAACCAAGTGCTCGTGAATTATCGACCGCCAGCTAGCAGAAAAGTAGAAACAGCGGACGAAACATCAAAAGATTGTTGGCCGACCGGCCGGAGCTCGGTGGTGGTTAACTCGATCATGGACTCCATAATGAGGCAGGCCGCATCAAATAATTCAAATTTTATATATGATCTCCCGATCAAGAACCAATGTACGTGGTGTGGAGAATTATTTTACTAGACTAGATAATTGCCCGTGCGTTGCAACGGGGTATAAATATTCTAGTACGTTAGCTCGTGATTTATCTGCCCATATTAATGTGATTGTGTAAAAATAGTAGGATTTTATTTGGTAAACACATTTGATAAGTATTTATTGGCAGGAAGGTTGCAAAATAGGAAGGTTGGACGAAGAGTGGGCAAAACGCACTCTGTCGGCAGGAAAGGGAACGCTACTCTTTTTTTATTATTTTATTTATTTACTAGATTTATGGAGGACAATTTATATGCGATTACTCTGAAATTGTACCTCGTTCATGTTTAACATGAAAGAGGTCCCGTAGCTCAGTTGGTTAGAGCGTTGGTCTTATGAGCCGAAGGTCGCGGGTTCGAGCCCCGCCGGGACCATGGTTTTTTTGTTTGTGCATTTTTAATTTGTTGTTGAATATGGACGGCTATAGCATAAGCATATGTTTTGCCTCAATCTAAGTTTGCAGCTATATAATACTAAGGAGATTCTTAGAATTGAGACACCGCATGCATATTGATGCATGGTAGAAATATAGTCAGAGAGGTAGTATCCAACTTTGGAACAAATTGATGAGGAAAGTGTAGTGATCAGAGTCATGCTAGCAGTTAAGCAGAAACTGAACAACTGTGATGATGATATTGTCAGTGCGGATGGGCCGGGTAGAATGCGTGCATGGAGAGGTTTGCTAGCACTGCATGCGGCGTTGCCGGCCGGGGAGGGGATGCAAGTGCAAGGTCATCATCCATGCATGGTGGAGGCCGGGAGCTGGGGAGACGATCGACATGGCAGATCGATGACACCGGACCGGAGACTCTGGCAACATCAACGGGACAGATATGATCGAGGATGCATGCATGGTTATTTCTGGGGCCGGGGAAAGATCAGTACAGCATGCATGTATGTCGATCGTCATCCGATATGATCGATGTCTCCACTCAGCGGTACGCGCGTCAGCATCAACCCTCGCTGAGAAACAACTGGTCGATACCATAGATATATATGAGAGTACATGCATGGTAGTGCTTGCTGATCGAAACAATAAAAAACAAGGAGATATGTTGTGGAACAGGGCTAAAGGAGTCATGTGCTAGGATTATGCTGAATCGTGAATAAGTTAGGTGTTTTTCGGGCCACCCTTCTTTGCAGCCTTCTCCGCTTTAATCTCTATGTTCTTGCCACCACTCTCAACAACCTAGACAAAGGGGGAAGCTCAATTCAGTGCCATAAAACCAATTGCTAACGAGAAGCTAGGAGATAAAGGATGCATCAAATTAGAAGAGACATCAAACAGAGTGCCCTGCTGTACAATATGGTATATGGCATACAAGGGATTGCCAACAATATTTCCATCAAGATATTTCTGAATATCAGAAAAATTGACAGGACAAGTATGAGGAGGAGAAAACAATTTAAGCAACACAAATGCGCTGAAAGAGAAATCAGTTAGTCCCCATGCATAGCAAAGCAGGTAGTCATTCTCTGCCCGCCAACAAGTGATGAATTTCATTCACTAAATGAGTTATAACGTATGAAAAGCTAGTGCAAGCATCCACAATCAAGTGCAAGGATCTGATCAAATACGCTTATACTTGAATACTTGACCAATAAAATGCAAGTGCAACTGAAATGCTGAACTAGTCGGAATTTATTGATGAGACTGCAGGAAGCATACCATAGGCCATACCTACGAGCATATACTCAAGAAACCAGCAAGTAGCATCCCCAAGATGCAAGCAATTGCAGGAAATCAATCCTATCTCACTCTATTTTAGTTTCTTCATTGACATTGAACTCATCTGATTATAACAGATTTCAGGGTACTTGACCTAAATTTGGTTTAAATCATGTTCTAAACCAGTCAACCACTTTGCATGCACTCCAACCCAATACAAATTAGTAAACAGGTATACCTATATTTGTGCATCTTTTGTCCTTTCGCATCTCCTCCTCATGCATTTCTTCCTTGCCTTCTCTTCTTGTGTGCGCGGAATAATTATTGGGAGGACTATATTTGTGGATTGCAACGTTAAGGTCCAATGATATCGAGGTCAGAACTGGGAATGTTCGGTGCCAAACAGCCTTAAAGACCCGCTTCTGATGCGCTTGCACGGACTGGCAGGGGTTCTGACCTTTATGCCTGATGTCAAAGATATGGATCACAGGGTCTGCTGAGCCAGAGGACAAGTACCAGCCGTCAGGAGACCATGACTGGTTTATCAGGGCTGACTGAGACTCACTGCTCTCTTGCTTCCAACCCTCAGTCTGCCTAAGCCTGATGTCAAACAACCGAAGCTGCCTTCCGGGCGACCTGTCAGAAACAAGAAAGAGCACACACAACGTTTAGCGTGCAGCAAGGCAACCAAAGGTACCACAGGAACAGATTGCACATGAGACTCAAGAAGATAATTATATGATCTCAATTGATGCATAAGTTTTGGTAGTGTTGGAACTTCAGCTCTACATTGAAATGCTTGAACTATCACAAACTGTTATTTCTGCCTGTGGATGAACTTCTCTACAATGATTTTAATGCAATAAGAGGTTGAGATGCAAAATGGAACCCAGTAATCCAGAAACAACATTTGAATTTTACTTACGCTGTTTGCACCATATATAAGTTGAAATCGCACGGATTTAGTAATACACTCATGCATTTGCTATCAATTAGGCTGTTGTACTCTGTCCTTTCAGCTAAGAGATCGAATGATATTATCCTCTTGTCAGAGCCAACTGATAATATCGTTTTTCTCTGTTGCAGTCCAGCAACACCCATGACAGCAGAAGAATGAAAGTCCTTGTGCACTTTCTTGTGGTTCCATGAATCATCTTTCTCTTGCCAGAGTATAACAGCATGGTCACTTCCACCAGTCATAAAGCAAGCATCAGACCAGGGCATGAAATTTATGTTGTTTATGATTCCCTTAGTACGAGGCTTCGCTGGCAGGAAATCAACTTTTTTCTGTTTCAGGGGAAAGATTATGGAACACATTTTAGTAATGTTGAAAGTAAATCATATATTACTCATCAAAAGAAAGAACAGAAAAGCACAATTACAGTAAGAATGACAGCATGGATTCTTACAAGAGTTACATGACATAACTACATATTACACTGGGTCCTTCATGCCTCCACAGATAAATAGCGAAATAACATAAACATACTCACATACTCACATTAATGGAACTATTTTAGTTGGTCCTTGAAGAAGACGTAATTTGAGAGCCATGGTTGTTAATACGAAGTACACAGTATCAGCAGCCAATTATTATTACATCAAGCACAAAAGATAAGTACAAGTTCAGTCCCAGGCTATAATTTGCAGCCTTGAAGGGTATCAGGTGAAATTAATAACAGGAATAACTTTAAAACACACCTATCTAATTCCTACCTCTGTGGCAACCAGATTTAAAATGAATAAATATTTAAAATCAAATATGCACAAAGATAAATTCTACTACGAAAAATCCTTCACGTGTGATTGTTTCTTTGCAGTTTGCCATATTGAAGATGATTAAAACGATATTTTATGGAAATTGCCTACGAAACCAATTCAGTTCACTGTAACAGAGTTGTATTATAACAATATGCTTGTTAAATTAAGAAAACCTTGTATGACTACAAGATGGACTGAGGCGTGAATCTTGTAAATTTTAACAGAGCTCTTACTTGTCCTGATATGTTAAGATTCATCATTGAAACCTGAGAGTCACCACCATCAGCACTATATACAGCAAAAATAGTGTCACCATCTGGATGCCAAGCTACATCCTCAGGCCACCGTTGCTTTGGAGAAAGGCAATTTGTAGTGAAATAGAAGGTCTGCAAGTACAAATAGATCTGATTGTCAAATCATGCTTAAGACCAAAAACAGAAATTCATGCAGCCCCACAACCATATGAGTTAAACTCTCCCTGGTATCCTAGGTTACATGCACCAATGTTCACATGCAACATCGCAGTGTGATAATTTTGCAATGATGCTGACAATTGCACAAGGCAATGCGTGAGTAGAAAATTAAAAAAAAACCATACACTTCCTGGCGCTACAATAATTTTTATCAATTGATAGTATTATCTTTCCACATAAACCATAAACCAAGTTAAAAACTATACGAGATCCGTGGAATCAAATGTTACTTCAAGATAACAATAGTATATGTAATTGTCACGTGCATATCTATACCATGTTGAAGTTAAATTTAATCTCCTTAAATATATAGGCCAGCACTTCATTGACACATATTGAAGGAAGTGATGGGGAATTTGGCCATAATGCCATGTAGGTGTTTCCCGTGCCACTTGGTAAAAGTGTTTTCATATTCTTCACAGCCACTAGACCACTAATTGTATTGAACCTCAGTTTTTCCATAGAACTACAGGATATGAACATAAGATGCTGAGTTTAATATCACGGTGTTGTAAAAGTGCACGAGGCAAGGCAGGGCACAGACAATGCAAGAGCATCAGCCAATCTACTTGGCTTTTGTACTAAGGAAGAAAACACCCAGACAGGTGCTAAAGTGGGTTCTTAACTGCTTTCGCAATAATTAGCACGGTGAGCTTCATAAACAAAATACTAATTCCACATACACAATGCCAATCATTAGCATGCATTTATTGAAGCTTAGCGTCAATATGATGCAGGGACGACTAAAAACCATTACAAAGGGCAGCCAATTTCAATATTACATGGTGTCGTAGCTACGGGACTAGGCAGTGTACTTGAGGTACCCCCGATCGGTTACGTCGACCCCCGGGAGTACTAGAGAAGTACGAGCAAGTGTATTGTCTGTTGAGGGGGGCGCGCGGCGACTTTACCGGCGAGATGGAACGTGGAACACTCGTATCGAGGCGAATTGAAAACTCTCGTATTAATTTCAGGGATTAGGGTTTGAATCTGAGGAATCAGCCCCCCTTCTCTCTACCCCCTGGGTCCTATTTATAGGGGTTGGGAGAGGGGTGTGCGAGATTACAAATATGCCCTTCGGGCGATAACATACCATCAGGGGCATTTTGGTCCTTTTACATGAATATTTACAAAATGCTTAAATACTTTAATATCCTAATACTCGTGACTACGATGACGTGTTGTCCCGGGTGCCGGGGCGGAGCGCGACCTTGAGGCCCGTCGGGACGAAGCACAGCCTCGATGTCCGCCGAGACGGAGCAGGGCCTTGACGTTGTTGGCGATACCAGTGGAGTTTGTTGACGCCGAGTAAAACGTGTCGATTCAGGGAGGGGGATCTGGACGTCCGCAGGAGAAGTCCGTCGGTTCGGGGTAACGCGGGGACCCTTCCCCCAACAGTAGCCCCTTGCCGGTTTGGGCGGTCGAGCAATGCCCGTCCGAGCCGGCGCGCCAATTCTGAGGGGTTGGCGCGTAGGCCGGACCGACGACTCCCCCTCCCTTATATTCCCATTTCTTCTTTTTTTCTTTCTTTTTCTTCTTTCTCTTCCTCCCTTTTTTTTCTTTTTCTTCTTCCTCTATTTTCTTTTTCTTCTTCCTCTATTTTCTTATTTTTCTTTCTCCTTTTTTTTTCTTCTTCCTCTATTCTCTTTTCCCCTTTTTTTTATTTTGTTTGGGTCGGTGGGGGGCGGCACAAAAGATCCCACCGCAGCACCCCCACCCTCTCTCATCATCTCACTCCCTCCACTCATTTATCTCACTCCCCAAAATATCTCCCTTCTCTCTCCTTTGCTTTTTCTTCACGCACTCACTGGAGCTCCAGAGCACGCTGACGCCAGCCCCGGGTTCGAGCTCTTCGGCCACGCGTGACCGCCGCCGCCGGCTCCGCCCTAGGCCCGGCCGCCCCAGCCCCGGCTGCCTCGGTCCTCCGGCGCCGGCTTGTCGAGCCTAGGAGTTGGCCGCATCTCCTCCGCAGCCGGCTGCCTTGCCTCCGCCGGTCGCCTCTCCTCTGCCGCCGGCTTGCCGAGCCCGGGAGCTGGCCGCCTCTCCTCCGCCGCCGACTTGCCGAGCCCCAGAGCTCGGGCTTGCCTCGCCGGCCCGCCACCCCCCGCGTTGTTCCGACGCCGGCCCGCCAAGCTCCCGCACGCCGCCGGTCAGCCGAGCCCCGGAGCCCCGGCGTCGCTCCGCCCGCCGGCTTGCCAAGCTCCCGCATGCCGCCGGTCAGCCGAGCCCCGGAGCTCGGGCTTGCTCCGCCGGCTCGCCGAGCCCCGGCGTCGCTCCGCCCGCCGGCTTGCCGCCGCTCCCTCCGCCTGAGCTCGCCACCGGTGCCATCCTTCCTTTGTGCAGCTCCAATGCAATTAGCCAATTAGGTGATTAATTTCTCCTACATATGCTACGTGGCAAGCATTTCACTTGTATAGATGCAACAACACTTTCATTATATGCTGCTCTTTCTTGTTATATCTCTTGGTTGCAGTGGATTGATCTCTTCAATTTTGGTCCTTATTTTGTTCTTGCAAGTTGATATGCTATATGAGTCGCACAGAGAGTCAAGTAATCCTTAAAAGAGACAAAGGGAAATAAACGCCCTGGAATTATACAGTAATATGCTGCATATGTGGCATCAAGATATTCAACGAGATGACTTTAGCTTATGTCAGTGTGTTGCATGTTGCTTACTGCACACGTGTGCTTATACTGGTCTCTTTTGGCCTCCTAATTTTGAGTTTATGTGTTGATGTCAAGTGGAGGCCCTTGGCAATTTGATCAAGCTTTACACAGACTGGCGCTCTCGGTTCATCTCTTATTACTCCTTTGAGCAGTTTGTGCGCAAAGTTGAGAAAGTTGGGGCCAGTAAACGCGTTAGGGTAAGCTTCTTTCTTCCTTTCAGGGTTTCCTTCCATGCGATTACAGATAATTTGAGCAGGCTTCAGAGCATGGTCAGCTCAAGTTGGTAGTTGTCGTGCGTCGGTTAAGCGCGCTTGTAATTTTGTTATTTTGTTATTCATCTGTTATTTTGTTGCATTCAGAGTGCCGCCGGCCCAAGCGTCGAGCCACCGTCACCGACGTCCCTCTCTCTGTCGGTCCTAGCACCGGCCAACCATTTGCTATCGCTGTTGATCTGTCGAAGACCTCCGCCGGGCTGCACGTCCATCGTCCATCACGTGATCCTCGCCGATCCGCGTGCTCCAAGGGTAACGCTCTAGATTGGTGCCTGTTTTCCCTATTTGTCGCGTCTCGAGATATGTGGTGTATGTGTGATGCGCGACGTGTGTATGTGTGCTTAACGCGGATTGTATCGCGAACCTGTTGTTTTTGTTATGTAAAACTGCAATATGCGTGGACGAGGTACGGATCCGACGATCGCATGCCACACGTACGAGCATCGTTTGTGTAATGGCGATGAACGAGTAGATAGAATAGTCACCACAATTTCGAACGTTGATCGCCACGTGATATTTCGAACGTTGATCGCCATGTGATTAGGTTGCCTGGACCGACGCCTCATATCCCTTGCATGAAAATAGTGTTGCTATTCATTTCCGTTACGCCGCGACGCGTTCGAGCGCGTAGAGATACGACCCCTCGAGCAGACTCGGTAGGTTCGAGACGCCACGCCGGGCGCGTTGTCTCCACTAGCCTCCCCGAACACCCCCAAACTCGGGGCGGGCAGACTTTTGGAACCGTGTCGGGCGTGCCGCCGCGACGCCGCGACTGCGTCGACGAGGTCCACCGACTTGGTGGTTTCGAGGCGCCACGCTGGGCGCGCCGTCTCCTCTAGCCTCCCTGAACACCCCCGAACTCGGGGCGGGCAGACTCTTGGAGCCGCGTCGGGCGTGCCGCCGCGACGCCGCGACTGCGTCGACGAGGTCCACCGACTTGATGGTTTCGAGGCGCCACGCCGGGCGCGCCGTCTCCTCTAGCCTCCCCGAACACCCCCGAACTCGGGGCGGGCAGACTCTGGGAGCCGCGTCGGGCGTGCCGCCGCGACACCGCGACCGCGTCAACGAGGTCCACAGACTTGGTGGTTTTTGAGGCGCCACGCTGGGCGTGCCGTCTCCTCTAGCCTCCCTGAACACCCCCGAACTCGGGGCGGGCAGACTCTTGGAGCCGCGTCGGGCGTGCCGCCGCGACGCCGCGACCGCGTCGACGAGGTCCGTAGACTTGGTGGTTTCGAGGCATCACGCCGGGCCGCCGTCTCCACTAGCTCTCCCCGAACATCCCCGAACTCGGGGCGGGCAGGCTCTTGGAGCCGCGTCGGGCGTGCCGCCGCGACGCCGCGATCGCGTCGACGAGGTCTGTAGACTTGGTGGTTTTGAGGCGCCACGCCGGGCGCGCCGTCTCCTTTAGCCTCCCCGAACACCCCCAAACTTGGGGCGGGTAGACTCTTGGAGTCGCGTCGGGCGTGCCGCCGTGACTCCGCGACGGCGTCGACGAGGTTTTCAGACTTGGCGGTTTCGAGGCGCCACGCCGGGCGCGTCGTCTCCTCTAGCCTCCCCGAACACCCCCAAACTTGGGGCGGGCAGACTCTTGGAGCCGCTTCGGGCGTGCTGCCGCGGCGCCGCGACCGTGTCGATGAGGTTCCCAGACTTGGCGGTTTCGAGATGCCGCGCCGGGCGCGTCGTCTCCTCTAGCCTCCCCGAACACCCCCAAACTTGGGGCGGGCAGACTCTTGGAGCCACGTCGGGCGTGCCGCCGTGACTCCGTGACCCAGACTTGGCGGTTTCAAGGCGCCACGTCGGGTGCGTCGTCTCCTCTAGCCTCCCCGAACACCCCCAAACTTGGGGCGGGTAGACTCTTGGAGTCACGTCGGGCGTGCCGCCGCGACGCCGCGACCGCGTCGACGAGGTCCACAGACTTGGTGTTTTCGAGGCGCCACACCGGGCGCGCTGTCTCCTCTAGCCTCCCCGAACACCTCCGAACTCTGGGCGGGCAGACTATTGGAGCCACATCGGGCATGCCGCCGTGACTCCGCGACTGCGTCGACGAGGTTCCTAGACTTGGCGGTTTCGAGGCGCCACGCCGGGCGCGTCGTCTCCTCTAGCCTCCCCGAGCACCCCCAAACTTGGGGCGGGCAGACTCTTGGAGTCGCGTCGGGCGTGCCGCCGTGACGCCGCGACCGCATCGACGAGGTCCACAGACTTGGTTGAGAGACGAGGCGTCTGTCTTCTTACGCCTTTTTGTACCATACTTCACATGTCTTACTTCACCGCTGTTATTTGACAAACTGTTATTTGCTTGCTCATGCTGGTTGTCAGGATTGATGACGTCGGGGAGAGTGTCGTCTCTCAACCGCATGGGGCCGGAGGGCAGAATGTCAGGCGCAGGAGCAGAGAATAATGTGATCGAGGAGAGAGCCAAGACAACGGCCCCAGCGACGCACACCGGCTACCTCGGCCGCTCTTCCGCGGATGCGAGGCTCTTCCGACGGCTTGCTGAGGCGGGCAAGATCCCCGGACCAGGCCACGTCACGGGTCCGGAGCCCCCCGGTCGCTCTGACGTGAGGGGCTCGCCTGGCCAGGGGCGGATCATTGTCTTCGCCGCCCAGTTCGACGCCGGGTTGTGCCTACCGCCCTCCGACCTCGTGCGAGGGATACTGCGGTTCTTTCGGGTAACGCTGTCAGATCTCCACCCTTCGGCTTTTGTCTTGATTGCTGCTTTCGAGTGGGCGGTCTGAAGCATGGAGATGGTGAGCTCGCCTATGCTCTTTGCTTGGATGTACATGCCGAAGGAGGCGACACTGCGGGTTTCAGAGCACCGGGGTCTTCCTTCGTCCTATGGGACGGTCAGCTTTGGTCGGCATCGCGGGCGCTGCGCCGCAGACTACCCTGCGTTTTCCCTAAAGAAGGTTTGGAAAGACTGGCAGAGGGCATGGTTTTACTACCGCTATTCCTCCTTGCAGCGACTGAGAGGGGTGATAGCACCGTTCTTTGGGCAGCCTCGCCTTAGCGAGCGGGACGACGAGGGCGTGACCATGTTTCGACGCATGTCACGCGAGCTGAGCGTGTGCGACTTGGTGGAGGAGTACTGTTTGCTGGGCATTGCTCCGCTCGCTCAGGGTTGGACCCTGTCCTTGGCCCCTCCGAGCTCGTCGCGCTTCCTGCGTGTCCCGCGAGGGTACACGCCCACGACGTGTGAGTACCTCTTACTTTTACCTGCAGTTTGTTTGTGTTGATCTTGGCTTTCACTGAACCTCATGTGCTTTCGTGTCGTAGGTTCCACGTTGGAGGATGGAGAGCTATGCGCTCACGAGCTGTTGGGCCGCTTGACCCTTGTGGAAGCCAAGGAAGTAAGCCGATTGATCAAGAGGGCCCGGCGCAATCGAGCCTGCGAGGACTTCGGGTGGGAGGTGCCCGCCCGGCCGTTCCCTGTGGCTGTCAAGGCCCTTACCGCGAGCAAGCGGGGTCGGTCGCTTTCTCCATCTTTGCCAGAGCAGGCGATTTGAGCGCGTGGAGCCTCCGGGGGTGTTTCCTCCAGCCCAACCCCGGAGATGCCGCGGCGTCGCCCTAGGGCTGGGAAGGGCCCGATGACGGTGTCGTTCGTGCAGGAGGTCAAGTCGCGCTCACGGGACTACGAGGACGACGTCGAGGTGTCCCGCTGAGGCGGACTCGCTAGCACAGCGCGACCTTGGGCCGACAGGGTTACTTGACTTATCGTCGTCTTTGAGTGAGTTTGACCTGCGGGTCATTGGAGACGACGAGGCTGCTTCCTGCTCTCCTGCGGTGGCTCCCGCAGCGAGCCCTGGAGCAAGGGCCCCGTTGTCTTCCGGGGGCCACCCAGTGCCGACTCCAACAGCCTTTGCCGACGATGGTGCTGAGGAGGGTAGGGCCGGTGGGCCACACCCTTTCTCAGTCGCGGGCCGGTTGCTTCCGGCTCACTTCATCGACCCCGAGGCTGAGGCGGGCTTTTACCAGGACGCTGCCGCGCAGCTTTCTACAGCCGACCTTGAGACGGCATTCAAGGGTTTGTCTTTGCGACAGATTCGTGCCGCCTCTAAGTCTGCCATGCTCAAGGTACGGTCAGTGTGTTACTTATATGAGGCTTTGTGACGTGATTACTGCAGTTGTGCCTTTACTATGTCTCCTCCTTGCAGGCCTTCTTTGCAGCAGAGCAGGCGTGGGAGATGCGTGACAATATAGCTGAGTCCCAGCGAGCTCGCCTTCATGAAGAGAAGAAGAATGTTTTGGAGGCCCGAGGGGAGGCTGCCTCGGCCAAGGAGTTGCTGAGCCAGCATGAGGAGGTGGTCTCTCAGCTTCGCGCTACCCTCCATGCTGCACAGACTCGGCAGGAACAACATGTGGGGGAGCTCTCTCAGCTTCGTGCTACCCTTCAGGCCGCACAGACTAGGCAGGGAGGGTTAGCCATTCTGGTAGACACGGCGTGCGCGGCTGCCCGCGAGCTTGGAGGAGTGCTCGGCGTTGAGCTCGACCTTCACACTGGTACTAATGAGGACAAGGTTGCGGGTCAGCTCCAGTGGATGGCGGCGGTTTGCACTGCCGTACGGGAGGCGGTGCCAGACCACGGGCAGGACTGCGCTCGGGCCTTCCTTGAGTTGTCTCTTGCTTGCCTTCGCTTGGCTGGCTGCGACCCCCGTGGGCAGATTTCGGACGGAGGGCTACAAGGTACCGAGCCGGGCTGACATCCAGCGGGCCCAGGCTCCCTTGAGGTCTGATGCAGAGGCCTTCCTTTCAGGTGTGTGGAAGAAGCACGGTGAGAAGTACCTTCATGGGATACAGAGAGCCCGTCTTGATGGAGGGCCTTCCGCTATTGTGCTTGACAGACCTCCCGGTGGATCCGACCCGCCTTTTCAGGTGTGAGACCTGTTACTTGTTCCTGGGCCTTTTGCTTAAGTCGGCGCACCAGGATGTCTTATTTTGCTTGTAGGTTTACTTTCATGTTGTAGTTTTTTAGGTGATACTTCCAGCTCGTCCTAGCTCACGGGTTGGGCCGTCGTGGCGTCGACGTGAGCCCCTTGCACTCTAGGCATTTTGGGAGCTTCTTTTGATAGGTTTAATGAGGTTAGAGCTTTCTTTTGATAGGTTTTAATGAGGTCAGAGCTTTCTTTTGTAGCCCTCATGTAACTTTGTTGGTTAATGAAAAAGTCAGAAAATGGTGCAGCCGTGCCTTGCCTCTAGTGATCATCTCTTCTTTTTGTATTGTTTACAGGTTGTTGGTTCGAGGCGAAAGGCCGCGGTTAGGCGGTATGGCACTCAGCCCCTAGTACGGATGTCGCACAAGCATTGCTCGCTTGGCGGTTTGACAAAGGCCGAACGGCGTGATGACAACATATGTTTATTGACAAGCGAGGAGATTGCGTCGTTTGTCGAGAGGGATGTATAGCGATTTGTGTGGGTTTTTTATGTTATTGTCGGCGCATTACGTGTAACTTGTACCTAGATTCATTGTGACGAGTACTTACCCCACACCCACAAAAATTAGCGTCCGAGACGTCTGTCGAGGCTGGTCATATCGTTCTGAGGGCGTGGCCCCGAAACTTGCGTAGCAGTGGGTGGACTTGGTGCCGCGGTAGAGCTAATGTACCCCCGACACGACGACGGAGTCGTTGATCACATGGCGGTGGGGGGGTTCTCTACGTCGCGGTGGGACGTGCTCTACGTCACGGGGGAGACAAAGCTGTCCCAACACGGCGACGGAGTTGTTGCTCACGTGGCAGCGAGGGGACCCTCTACCCCGCGTCGGAGTGTGTTCTACACCACGGCGGAGCCAATGCAATCCCGACACGGCGACGGAGTCGTTGCTCACGTGGCGGTGAGGGGATTCTCTACGCCGCGGTGGGGCGTGCTCTACGTCACAGGGGAGGCAAAGCTGTCCCAACACGGCGACGGAGTCGTTGCTCACGTGGCAGCGAGGGGACCCTCTACCCCTAGGAATATTTCCTAAGGGCACCTTTGCACTCTACTTCAGACTCGGACCTCTTGGAAAATTCATGTGGTTTTCCTATGTGGTAGAATCAAACATCATTTCATACATATTCCTGTGGTTTCCAATCCTATAGGATTGAAGAAGGCATGGCATAGCAATCCAACGTTTTTGGAACCCTGAGAATCAAAGAGGCCACCAACATTACCACCACCGCAGGCAAACAGAGACATCACATTGTAGGACTAAAACTTATGTGGAGACAAAGGCAAACACGGACATCTACCACGACGGCAACAAATTAGAAGATATCTCAGGGGGGCACGAAATTACCGTTGGGGATGTCCTTGAGCTTCGTTCCAGCGCCCTGCAGCACAGAAAGCACCAAAAACAGATCAGCAAATGAACAAACGAGCAGACCTTCCAATCTTGAGCATAGAAAGCGCAGATAAAATGGGGGAGAGAGTGAACTAGATCTCGAAGCCTCCAACATCCTAGAAATAGCTATTTTGAGCATGCTACCATCACGGCGTCTCGGGTGAAAATTGCCAGCTTCGCGACGGGATAGCACTAGAAATCACATCCCGAAGCAACAGATCGGAGCAAAACTCGACCCGCGTGGTAGAGAAAGGAAGGGGTGATTTGACCTGGAGGATGGCGGAGGCCTTCTTGGCGGGCGTGACGCGCGGGGTGAGCTCGGCGTACCTCTCGACCGTCTTCCTCTCCCTGGACGGCCTCTCCACGGTGGGGGTCGCGGGCGCCGGCTTCTCCGCCGACCCCTTCTTCCTCCTCCCCCGCTTCCTCTCCGTCTGCGACTCCTCCTCCTCCTCCTCTTCCTGCTCCTCCGCCTCCTCCTGCTTCTCCTCGGCCTCTGCCTCCTCCTTCCCCTCGGGCTCGGTGTCCATGGCGTCGTCGGCGGGTGGATCCTCGGCGGCGGGGGAGGCGGGGGAGGCGTCGAACGCCATGGGCGTGAGGAAGCGAGCTAGGGTTTTAGGCTGTGGCGTGGGAGGAGGACTGGTGGTTGGGGGGGGTGGATTTGGGAGGTGGAGCGGTGTGGACGGGACAGCGGTGGGCGTGATAGTTTCGGGGAGGGGCCGGTTTGTTTTGCTCGGCGCTCGCTATTAAATTCGGATCGCATCGAACTCGATCCCGCACCCAAACAAACTACCTAGGGTTTCCCTGGGTTTTCTTGCTCCTACGGCGATCCCGTAGTGAGGACTTTTTTCGAACTCGGGATCGGATTGATTCTCCGTCTCGGGTCGAATTGGGATACAGGCGTGACTATATTGCTCGGATGCTCTTCGAGTTCGCTGGATTCAATCAGGCTGTACGTCACTCCTCATGCTCCATGTCGTCGACTTCGGAGGCTGGCTCGGCTAGTGGCAAAGCAGGGTATGCTTCGGCATGCGGGGCAATGTCGATTGACGATCTTCTCAACTGCCTACATTTGGAAGGGGAGGAAGATGAGGAAATAAATCTGGAAGACGTGTTTGTGGAACTACAAGCTACTGCATGATGGACGGCGTTGGTTCGTGTTCATACGACCGAACCATTCAACCACAGTTCGTTCTTTTCCACCATGAATTTCGCATGGGCTCCGACGAAAGAAATCAGATTTCGGGCACTTCACAAAACCTTATTTACGGTACGATTTCAGTGTTTGGGTGGCTGGAGAAGGGTGATGGAAGAGGGGCCGTGGATTTTTAGAGGATACGACGTTATCTTGAAGGAATATGATGGGTTTTCTGAGATTGATACGTCGGGATGAACTCTATTGAGAGCTAGGTTCGCATCATGGGATTCCCGGATGCTCTCATCAATAAGAAGGTGGGCAAGTTGCGGGGTGACAAAGTGTGGCGCCCCCGATTTTAAGGCCGGAAACGCTCCTGTGTTTACTGTACCGGTCCCTGGAACAGTAGCCGGTACCACAAGAACTTGATAATGTCGTCATACATTACCGATTATTTTACAATACAAACCGTTTAGAGTTATTACATAATCTGGCCTATTGGCCGAATTCAAAGTCTTGCAGCGGAAAAATAACAGATACGTAGATAAACCCATCAATATGCCAACCTCACAGGCAACTGACTGGGGAAACGCCCTAGACCTCAAAGTCGGAATCTTCCTCGTCGGAGCAGTATTCCTCTTCTTCTTCTGGCCAAATCAACAAGCCAGGTGAGTACATTGAATGTACTCGCAAGCTATTCCCACAGGAAGGAGTATACAGAAAATAATTCATGCAGAGGATAAACAAGGAATAGCTCTATTCTAAGCTGATTAATGTGTGGAAAAGTAAGTGCATAATTTAAATACCTGAATAGTAGATTCAAAAGCAATTTATTAAAACTGTTTAAAGTAAAAAGAACAGTATCCTCCCGAGGTAGACCCGGCTACCTCCTTACAATCCTCGAGACAGCTCAGACCATATTACCCTGGCAACATGTCTAGCTTCTCGGTACCACACTCGACTGACACTATCCTGGATAGCTCAGCGAGTGCCCCTGGCTCAGCTCGTGTATCCCGGATCACACGGCTAGCCTACTCCTCCGGCAATTCCTTGCTACCAATCCTGTAGCGTAAATTGCCCT
Source organism: Stipa capillata (assembly GCA_019208055.1). Lineage (NCBI taxonomy): Eukaryota > Viridiplantae > Streptophyta > Magnoliopsida > Poales > Poaceae > Stipa > Stipa capillata. The sequence continues at coordinate 6,820 of JAGXJF010005195.1, read as the reverse complement.
CTGTGGACACATCATGCCCACGTCCTTAATCCCTTTTCCCATGCTTTCGCAAACAACACTTAGTCTAACCAGTGTGTGGCCTTGCCAGTTCATGTCCATAACCGAGGACGCGGCTATTCGAATAGTTTTTAACACTCTGCAGAGGTTGAACGGCTTTACCCACAAGATGTAATTACACCCCTTATGCCGAGCGCTAACAGATACACTACACAGAGTGTATTGGCAGGGTGGTTACAACGAGACCTTCGCCCGCTTCCATACCAGAGTTGGACCCGCTAGGTGAATACCCAAGTTTGCATGTCCTGGACATCAAATTGGGGCTCTCCACCTTTGTGTCGTATCAGCACCTCCCGCCTGGCGTAGGTGGATCCTCTAGGACTTAAAACACCTAGCACTAACTCCCTACTTCCCACGGGTCCAAACCCTAATACTTGCCGGGGTACTAAGCCAAGTCCTTCCCACAAAGGACATGTGGACGTACGGTAATGGAACCGGTTTAGCGGCACTTAGGCTCGGTCCTTAACTGATTCGAGTAGGACTCCATTTCCCGACCCCATGACGTCTCGGACGATCATGGCTCCAACCAATGTTCTACATCCCCGAACATCACTTAACATTCCTACCCGAATCCAAATCATCTCCTCTTTTCTTTTGATTTGTGATAAACCTTTATTTGTGAAAGTCACCTCGGACAGCGTATGCCATCCGAGGGTTTGTTTTCCCATATCCCAACGGGATGTTTAAAACTTGGTTTTTGACTATAGCAGGGCTAAGCATGGTTAACACTTATAACCTTAATTATTCGATGGTCGAGAGTCAATCGCTGAATATACCTAGGGTTACAAGGAAGGATATTCGGACCTAGGTATTGTGCAACTAATGGGTATAACTATCCCTACATAAAATATCGGTATTAAACACATAGCATGCAGAGTTCGTAAACACAATATTCATAACTTTGCATATATGGGATTTCGACATGATCGAAGTGGGAATGCTTGCCTGGCAGTTCCTGCTCTTGTTCCGAACGCGGGGGTGATGTCGGGTCTTCCTGTCGCACGTACGTCGCTCCGTCAACTACGCGCCGAAAGAATATCGAATAAGAGGAACTCCAAATAACTCCAATAAAACCAAATGACATGCATGCTCGAAAGGAAATCATGGTGTTAGGATTGAGACTTTGGACGGTTGATTCTCGTTTAATCCAAGGGATGGGTATATGCACATGTATCACATAAACTGATAGTGCATTTAATCGAAGGTAGGCTCTCGCTAAGCTTTTAAAATATGGACGCTCTTATCCAACTAGACTACGGAATGCCGCAGATATATTAGGGTCTTGCACAAGAATAGGACTTTTATAGAGTCGACATGCTCATATCTAAAGTATGAGCAAAAGAGATTAAAATACAATCTAATTGTTTATCCCTATTGTTAAGGTGTTCAAATACATTTCAACCCTTAATACCTTTTGAACTAAAACTTTAATTACTTCTTTTAATGGCTCACTGGAACAGTGTTTGGGGCTGTGCAAAACATTTTGGATTGACCCTAACCGAGAGAACCAGAGGCTAAAACTGCTAATCAATTAACTAATTAATTGGGCTACCCGACAGCTCAGCCCGCTTTTACCTGGTCGGCAACGGAGCTAAAGGGCTGCGCACTGGGTCACTGGACGCGGGGACTGGGGTTAAGTACCTAAATACGCTTTTGAGTAGGAGGAAGCGGCAACTCGGTGGATGCTACATAAATACCTGGTCGGCCGTCGTTACCTGGCTGTTAGGACTAAAACGGGGTGGCGGCGGCTTCAGACAGGGGAGCGGCGAATGCGGGGGACGACGGCGGTTGGTTGAGGGGAGCCGGTGGTTGCGAGCAGCTGAGCGTCGGTGGTTGAAGCTGTCTAAGGCTGGTGAGCTAGGGTTTCCTTGGCGGCTCTCAGCTGGTGCTCGATCTGGAGAGGAAAGGGGTTCGGCTATGGGGTATTTTGTGCTTGGCTTGCAGGTTCTCTCGCCACATTGAGGCGGCAGGGGCGGAGCCGATTGGAGAGCTTGCTGGTTTGCTTGCTAGGGATGCTGGCTTGGGTGCTGGATGGAGCTCGGTTCTTGCATCACATGGGATTTGAGCTCTGGCTGGTGGACATGGCGGCGGACTGAGCTGACCTGAGGTGGAAGAAGGAGGAGGATGGTGCTAGGAAAGGGGCAGTGGCTTGATTTCTGGATTGAGCTCGGGCCGGTGCTCCTTTTATAGGCCGGCGACGCGGCAACGTCAGGTCACAGCTACTGCTGGTGAGCAGCTCGGCGGCAGGCCCTTCTACATGGCCGGCGATGGAGCTTGCCTGCTCCCAGGATGGGACGCCGCTGGCCGGTCGGGTCATGGCTACTGTCCAAGGTCTCCGGGAGCAGTGGTGATGATGGGAGGTGGAAGAGAGCTGATGAGTTGGTGGCGTGGAGAAAGCGGTGAGCTGCCGGGTGCAGAAGCCGGCTGGCAATGGAGCTCATCTGGAAAGCGGCCAGTGCATGCATGGATGGCACGAGCATGCTAGGGAGAAGATGACACGTATTTGAGCTGTTGCTCCTTGCCACTGATGTGGAGGAAAAGTGCACTGGAGTGATCAGTGAAGTTAGGCACCGCTCGGTACCTGATGTGCTGTGAATTTGTGAGTATCAGTGCATGCATGCCATGGAATCAGTGCCTAGAAAATGAAATGAGCTGGCCAGAGGAAACGTGAGGTTTTAGACCTGCTGGTGCTGCTGGAAAGAATTCTCACGAGGCTGCTGCCGGGGGGTTTTTAACTGAGGAAGGTTAAGACATGAGCTGTCCGGAAGAAATAAAAGAGATAGGTAAATTGGGGAGGACGGTAGAAATACTTTACTAAGCTTTGGACAGGGTTGATTGGGAAACTATTATTTTACGCCCTATCTGTGCTAATATATTGTTGGATGGTCCCACGATTTATTCCAGCATTTTTCGAGAAACCGAGAGGTGGTAGGTTTCCCGATTAGGGTTTTCCGACTGGAGTGCGTGTGTGCGAGTGTTTATTGAATTGAATTTAATTAATGCAAATGCCCTAGTTTACATGCGATGCCATGCTCGAAATTAGGGTTAGAAAAACTGGGCGTGACAAACCTACCCCCCTTAAGACGAATCTCGTCCCCGAGATTCATCAGATTGGAATAGGTGAGGGAATTTGTCCAGTAGAAAATCTTCTCTTTCCCAGGTGGCTTCTTCCTCAGTGTGGTGATTCCATTGGACTTTGTAGAATTTGATATTCTTGTTCCTGGTCCTTCGTTCAGTGCTTTCCAAAATTTTAATTGGATGTCCCTTGTATGTAAGGTCTTTCTCAATATCCAATTCTTGATATTGCACTTGCTTTGTTGGTGGTTCAATGCACTTCCTTAACTGAGATACATGAAATACATTGTGGACTTCTGATAGCTCCGGAGGTAGTTTCTAACTGATATGCTACCTGTCCTCTTCTTTCCTCTATCCTGAAGGGTCCGACGAATCGGGGTGCTAATTTCCCTTTTACGCTAAACCTCTGGGTTCCTTTAAGAGGTGTCACTCGTAGGTAGACGTAGTCTCCAGGCTTAAAGACAATATCTCGCCTCTTGGAATCGGCATAGCTCTTTTGTCTTGACTGCGCTGTCTTAAGTCTGTTCTGGATGAATCTGACTTTTTCTTCGGCGTCTTGGAGGATATCTGGACCAAAAATCTTTCCTTCTCTGGTTTCTGACCAATTCAGGGGTGTTCGGCATTTCCGTCCATATAATGCCTCAAATGGTGACATTTGCAGACTTGCTTGGTAGCTATTGTTGTATGAGAATTTGGCATATGGCAGACTATCTTCCCAGCTATCACCATATGTTAAGGCACATGCTCTTAACATATCTTCCAAAATCTGGTTTACTCGTTCTGTCTGTCCATCCGTCTGTGGGTGATAGGCGGTGCTAAAATTCAATCGAGTTCCCATGGCTTCGTGCAGCTGTTCCCAAAATCCGGAGGTGAATTGAGTGCCTCGATCTGAGATTATTCGCTTGGGTACTCCGTGTAGGCTGACTATTCGGGCTAGGTATAGCTTTGCCAATTGGTCTCCCCTGAACGTGGTTTTGACCGGTATGAAATGTGCTACCTTGGTTAACCGATCTACAATGACCCATATAGAGTCGTTCCCTTTTCTTGTTCTTGGGAGTCCTACGATGAAATCCATACCAACTTCATCCCATTTCCATTCGGGTACCTGGATAGGTTGCAATAATCCTGCAGGTTTCTGGTGCTCGGCTTTGACACGTTGGCATATGTCGCATCGGGCTATGAAACTTGCTACTTCACGTTTCATTCCATGCCACCAAAATTTCTCTTTCAAATCTTGATACATCTTTGTGCCTCCGGGGTGTATAGAGTATCGGGATTCATGGGCTTCTCTTAATATCAGCTCCTTGAGCTCTTCACAAGCGGGCACACATAACCTATTTTTAAACCACAGGGTGCCTTCTGCATCTTCCCTGAATTCTTTTGCTTTTCCAAGCTTCATTTTCTCTTTGATGCCTTCTATACTCTTATTTTCTTTTTGGGCATCCTTAATCTGTGCTGTGAGGGATGGGGTTACTTCCAGGTTAGCTATATATCCCTTATTGACCATTCCAAGATTAAGCTTCTCAAATTCCTTGCACAACTGGGGTTGGGTCGTTGGAATTAAGGTATTTACTGTGGCTGGCTTCCGGCTAAGGGCATCGGCCACAACATTGGCTTTACCTGGGTGGTAGTGAACTCCCAGGTCGTAGTCTTTGATTAACTCCAACCATCTTCTTTGTCTCATATTAAGGTCTGACTGGGTGAAGATATACTTTAAGCTTTTATGGTCGGTGTATATCTCACAGCGGTTTCCAATGAGGTAATGCCGCCAGATTTTTAGTGCATGAACTACTGCAGCAATGAGGCAAACTCAACTGGATGTGTTTTTCTGTCTGAAACGCATTTGAACTTAGCAAAGGCAGAAAAGTTGAGGAGACGATTACGGTTTGAGGAGATGCTTGTTTCTGAAAGCAATGGTAGAAGTGGTGGTCTCCTATTGTTTTGGCAAAGTAATCTGCGTGTGGCGTCAAGTGATGTTCATACAAATTTTATTGATACCCGTATAGATGAATCGAGTGAAGTGGGATGGCGTTTTACTGGCATCTACGATGAACCTAATGGGGAGAGGAAGCATCTAACCTGGGATTATTTGCAGTTGTTAAACACGAAGGCTGATCTTCCTTGGGTTCTCTGGACTTAGGTCGTTTTTGATGCCCTAGTCTAAGTCGCTTCTGAGTTGTCCGCGGTTGCACCGAGCTTTGTCTTCGGTTGTACCAGGAATCTCCTCGACTTAGGGCCAAATTTGTCTCAGACTAAGTCTTGTTCTTCATGTGTCTGCGGTTGCACCGGTTCTGTCTTCCGGTTGCACCGAGAACATCTTCTGGACTTAGGTCTTTTGTTGAAGCGGATGTACCGGGGTATGTTTCCGGTTGAGCCGTCTTTCTTCTCTGTGAGGAAGAACGCGCTATTTCTTCATACCCGGCACAACCGCCCTCCTAGTCGGCACAACCGGGATTCGCCTCTGGAAGTTGCTCTGGTGAGCTTATTCTTCAATCCCGGTGTGACCGCGTTTCTTCCGGACCTACCGCCTTTGTGGTGAAGCCTTTCGCTGTGCTTCAGGAGTTCTTCAGTTCTAGCCGTTGGTTTGAATCCCGGTGCTACCGGGTTCCTCTTCCGGTTGAACCGGAAAGGAATCTTTGAATCCAACGACTCTTTTTCAGAAGGCAGGCTATAAATATCCCCCGACCCCCTGCGGGCTCGGGAGCACACTTAGCGCAAAAAGCACTCTCTCCCACTGTGTTCACTTTCCTCCTTGACTCATTTGAGATCCCCTTTGTGAGAGGAAAGCTTCTTGAGAGATCTTGATCTCAATGTATTATTCACTAAAATTGATTGCCAAGTAACCAAAAGTGATGATCAATCCTTAGTTTTCAAAGGAATAAGAAAAGGCAATCTATATCTTGTTGATTTTTCTAAAGGTTCTCAAGTGACCACATGTTTGATTGCAAAGTCTTCGAAAGGTTGGCTATGGCACCGAAGACTTGGACATGTAGGAATGAGGAACCTCGACAAATTGGTAAAAGGTAAACATATCCTTGGAATCACTAACGTATCTTTTGAAAAGGATAGACTTTGTAGTGCTTGTCAAGCCGGGAAGCAAGTGAAGTCAAAACACCCTTCCAAGACCGTCATGTCAACCACATGTCCTCTCGAGCTTCTTCACATGGACTTATTTGGTCCAAATACCTACAAGAGCTTCGGAGGTAATGCTTATGGTCTTGTGATAATAGATGACTTTACTAGATTCACTTGGGTATATTTTCTTGAGGATAAAGCTAGGACCCAAGAATGCTTCAAAAGATTTGCAAGAAAAGCACAGAACGAATTTGAGTTGAAGATCAAGAAAGTGCGAAGCGACAACGGGACGGAGTTCAAGAACACAAATGTAGATGACTTCCTCGATGAAGAAGGCATCAACCATGAGTTCTCCGCCGCCTACACGCCTCAACAAAACGGTGTTGTTGAAAGGAAGAATCGAACCCTAATCGAGATCGCGCGAACAATGCTTGACGAATACAACATGCCAAACAGATTTTGGGCGGATGCCATCAACACCGCATGTCATGCTATCAACAGGCTATATCTACACAAGTTCATGAAGAAAACATCCTATGAGCTACTAACCGGTAACAAACCAAACGTTGCATACTTTCATGTATTTGGATCTAAATGCTATATCTTAGATAAG